>APFE030998816.1:5944-66438 GCA_000404065.3 Pinus taeda | reverse complement strand
TAGAGAAACAATGGGCATTGCAGGGTTGGATAAATGACTAAGCTCTCTTGTGGCCCCCTATGGAAAGAAAACAAAAGGTGGGAGAATATTGGGTTGTGTTATATTCTTTCCATGACTAGCCCACATAGTTAACCGGGGGGTTAGAGGGGGGGGACAGAGCCCCCCCCCTTCATTGCGCCAATTGCATAGTGGGGGGGTCACCGGGGGTTTTAGGGGTGTAGGTAACCCCCCTCTATGGGGTCTGAGATAGCGCCTTGGAAAATCTTGTTTTTGGGACCCTATATTAGGTTGGGCGGACCTACTAATGGTTTTGTGCATGATTTTTGCACATCATTTTGGACGCAATGGTTTTCAGTCCATGGTTTTGGATGCGATGGTTTTTGGTCCATGGTTTTGGATGCGATGGTTTTCGGTCCATGGCTTTGGATGCTTCGGCATGTATAAATATGTATTGTAACATTAAAAGGAACATAATGAAAAATCAAACTGGTAGTCCCGATTTTGGGATCCAGGGGATAATCTTTGTGTGTATGTGTTTTATGTGTTATGCTCTCGCATTGTTTATTTTCTATGTTTTTAGAATTCGTATGCAGGTAATTTTTGTACAGGGTTAAAACCTACATGTAGGAAAAATAGTTTCCTAGATAATTGGTGAATACATGTGTTGGTGACCCATGAATTCCAATGGATGGTTACCATTTTATATGGAATTCAACAATGTTTATGTTTTGTAGGTATAGGGCGAAGAAGATTGAGGAAGAAGAATGAAGGCAACTAAAGATGAAAAACAAAGGGACGAGTTCACAGGACCAAGTAAAAAAGATAAATAAATGTTAAGGGGAGAATTATAAGGAACAAATCCCATTTGTAATGTTTAATGAATAAATCATACATTTTTAATGGGGTAGACTAATTCTAAAAGTCTACATATGAATTTGAGATGAGGAGAAATGATAAAGGTTTGTGATGAAGATCATTTGAGAGAATCACGAACTTCTATTGAGAGATTTTAGGAGATACTTATTTAAGTAGTTTGAACTAATTATCTAATTATAAAATAGTTTTCATGCCCACATATTGTTATATAAGGGACCTAATTATACAATTAAAAAACAAATGGGAATTGATTATGTAATAATATTTCCTATTGGAGGATTTGATGAGCATAATCATTGGTGTCCCTTACTTTGCAAACTGTAACATATGTGTATATTTTTATAAGTTGCACACTCTGATGCATCACAAAGATTGGGGAAATATGAAATTTTATGTTGGTGGATCAAGTCACCTCTACCTTGTTAATGGAATAAAAAGTAGTTCTTCAAAAATATAAAAAAGGATTGAGGGTGGAAGAGGACAAATGAAGGCTAAATTTATGGAGCTTGTGGCTCCAAGCTAGTGATTGCAATACCAAGTTATTTTGTAAACAAGATAAGGCTCATTTGTTGAATAAGTGTCGAGGAAGTAAGATTGGATTTAGGAGGAAATATTTTCTCTTTCAACAAATTCAAAGAGGCTACATCTCATCATAATGTTGATTTGTATACTAAAGGTGGGGGAAAATAATCTAGGATTTTGAATCCATGTTTTATGCTAGGTACCTATAATACTAGTGTATTCCCTCATTGTTATTAGTGTATCCTCATTATTGTTATTTTTGTGCCCCATAGAATCCCACTATTGTTATTGTGTGCTCTTACATTATTATTGTTATGCTCTTACATTATTATTGTTATGTTGGCTCTGATTATATTGTGACCCCTTAGATTCCTATATATAGAAAGGAGGTTTTGTCATTTGAATCATCCAAGAATTATTCATTTTTGTAGCGTAAAGGAGGTCTCCCCCTCAAAGAGACTTATTTTGAAGTCTTTTATCTATCTCTTTTTCTATTTGGTAAGTTGGTTGCATAACATTTGGTATCAGAGCTTTGGATGCTAGGGTTTAACTACTTCAAACAAGTCATCATGGAATTTTTGCTATAACGTTTTTTACACAAAGATTCAAATGCTGAAATTAAAACCCATTTGAGATGAAATCTTGATGAACCTTGTGACCAAATTTCAGATCTTGTATCACTATATTGTCAGAGATACGAACTTAGGAAGGTAGGGTTTTTGGAGGATACATAATTTGATCTCAAACAAGTGACCTTGACAAAATCGTCATAACTTTCTCTCTGAGCATCGGATTGAAATTTCGTAAAACATTACAGAAATAGGAATACTTTATTTTTTTGATTATCTTGTTCAGGGCCAAAGGTTGAAACAGTGACACGTGGAACTTCATACAAGTTCACTCTTACTAAAACAGTCTATAATCAGGTCATTGTGGGAGATTTGACATAACTATTTCTTGGAGAATCCAATCTCGATCAAACTGATGGGATTGGAAAGAGGACATATAGGGATACAACAGGATGAAATTTTAGACATTGAAAATCTGAAATTACAGAGATACAACATATTCAATATCAAGCTCGTACAAAGAGAAAGAATAGAAATGTGTAGTTAAAAAAAAAAAAAAATCATAAGTTTTATTTGAAAAATTATTTTGAAGTGATTCAAAGGAAATAGTGAAGCATAATTATCAATAATTGATGCCCCGAAAAAATAAAATGGAAACACCAAGTAAGTGACCCAAAATCTCTACTATGACTCTTGAAGAAGAGGAAGAAATACAACATGATATATCAAAATTACGCAACCAAGTGCAACAAATTTCGTTCTCACAAAAAGTAAAAAAAGCTAAGTTGGATGGTTTGAAGAATGGAATGGAAGCTAAGATGGATGGTTTGAATAATGGTTTAAAATAATACATGGAAGAAATGGTGAATTCATGATAGATGGATTGAAGGAAGGTTTGCCAAAATTGTCCGAGATATGAAAGGTGTCCGAGTGGTGACAAGGCAATCCATGAAAATCATGATCAGGACAAAAGGAATGTCAATTACAATTTCAAAGATTCCAATGGGAGGTTTAAGAACTACCACATTCCAAAGATAGATATGAGTAAGTTTGATGACAAGGATCTGGTAACTTTGATACTACAGATGGAGCAATATTTTGATCTACATGATGTGCAACCCTCACAAAACGTGCGTAATGTGTCTTTATATTTAGAACCCAATCAGTTTGTATGGTATAGATGGCTTTTTTCTCTTAAACCACTTATCACCTAGTCAATTTTTACGGAGGAAATGATAGCACATTATGAATATACAAAGACAAACGACTTCTTTATCCATTTGATAAATCTCAAACAAAAGGGTTCAACAGTGGAGCACATTGAAGACTTCCAAAAATTGAATATTAGGGTTACCGATATTCCATAAGGAAATAGGGTTGATGTATTCATAGGGAATTTAAAAGATAACATCCAACATGAAGTTCGCCTTTAGGAACATGATTCATTGGAGAAGGCATTCAAGGTGGCAAAAAAAGTTGAAAGGAAAATTATGGCAACAAGGAAGTCTATCACTCACAACTATAAAGATGGAAGTATTGCAGCTCCTAGTCTTCCACAACCTACAAGGTTGACACCACAACAATTGGAGGAAAAAAAAGCAAAAGGGCCTTGTTACAGTTGTGATAGAAAATACACTAAAGGTCATAAGTGTGTTAAGAAGAAATTATTTTACATAGATTGTGAACAGGAGGAAGAAAAGGAATAAGAAACATCAAAATATGAGGATATACACCAGGAACCAACCCAGAGAACGAAAAAATGAATCCAACAATATCTTGTAATGCATTGGCAGGAATTACCAGTCCTCAAACTCTCAATATAGAAGGATATATCAAGAAGAAAAATGTAATAGTGTTGATTGATTCAGGTAGTACCCATAATTTTATTCATTGTAAGATAACCAGGGAATTGAATTGCTTCCTATATCTAGCACCAGAGTGTCAAGTGATGGTTGCAAATGGAGGAATTATAAATTGCTCTGGAAAGTGTCATAATATCAAGTTAACCATGGGGGAATACCTATTTAATAGTCCAATGCTTTCCATTACAATGGGTGGTGCTGATGTTGTACTAAGATTCCAATGGTTACAATCTTTGGGGATGATAGGTTTCAATTTTCAAGAATTTTTTTTGGGAAGGAAAGGAAGTTTAATTAAGGGGTATCATAGGGAAATGAGGAAATATAATTAGCTCTAATAGAATGATAAAGCTTTTAAAGAAAGAAATATGGGGTGTAATTGCACAATTATGCTCACTAGGGGTTCAAATGTCAAAATCATCTATTTCTCCATATCTCCAAACAGTATTGGACAATCATTCGAAGGTGTTTGATACTCCCAAAGGACTCCCACCTATTCGTGATCATGATCATGATATTCATTTGATTCCAGGAAGTATTCCTCCAAACATCAGGCCTTACAGATATCCATATGCCCAAAAGAGTGAAATTGAATGTATGGTTGCAGAAATGCTAGAGGTTGGTATAATTCAACCTAGTCAACTCCAGTATTATTAGTGCACAAGAACGATGGATCATGGCACATGTGTCCATATTATAGGGAGCTCAACAAGCTCAGTATTAAAGATAAATTTACCATTCCTATTATTGATGAATTATTGGATGAATTACATGGAGAAATTTACTTCACCAAGTTGGATATTCTTTCAAGGTATCATCAAATAAGAATGAAGACTAAAGACATTTTGAAAATAGCATTTAGAACTCATTGAGGTCATTATGAATTTTGGGTCATGCCTTTTGGCCTTACCAATTCACCTTCTACATTTCAAGGTTTGATGAATTCCATTTTCAAACCATTCCTTATAAAAAAATTTGTTATTATTTTTTGATGATATACTAATCTACAACAAGTCTTGGAAGGATCATGTTGACCATGTTGACAGGGTGCTCAAGCTATTGGAGGAGAAACAACTATATGTAAAAACCTCCAATTTTTTTTTTGGAGTATAGGAGGTGGAATATCTGGGTCATATTGTATATCATGATGGTGTTAAGGTAGACCCTAACAAAATTAAAGCCATTAATGAATGGAAAATTACCACATCCATAAAGCATCTACGAGAATTTCTCGAGTTGATAGGGTACTATCACAAGTTTGTTAAGTATTATGGGAGAAGAAAATCACCTCTAACAACATTACTGACAAAAGATGCATTTTCTTGGACTTAAAGCAACTAAGTCCTTTGAGCTTATTAAAGAGGTAATGTGGCAAGCACTAGTCTTAGCTACGCTAGATTTCACAAAAACCTTTATTGTGTAATGTGATGCCTCAGGAAATGGAATTGGTGTTGTTTTAATGCAAGAAGGAAGACCCATTGCTTTTGAAAGTCATTCAATCAAATGAAAGTATTTACACGAAGCTATTTATGAGAAGGAAAAGTTGGAAATACTACATGCACTTAAGAAATGGCGACCTTACCTAATGGGAAGGCACTTCAAGGTAAAAACAAATCATGATAGTCTTAAATACTTTTTAGAACAAAGATTATCTTCAGAAGAACAACAAAAATGGGTCACAGAAATGTGGGGTTATGACTTTGAAATCATCTACAAAAAAGGGAATCAAAATGTTGTTATAAATGCACTCTCAAGAAAGGATGAGGATGTAGAAGAATTTATTTGTGCCATTTATATTATCCAACCATATTGGATAATTGAAGCAAGTGATGAATGGAAGAATGACAAAGAAGCATTGGCACTCATTCAAAAGTTGCAGCAAGATCCTAGTACATCTAATACATTTAGCTGGAATAATGATTCAGTATGGTACAAATATTGCTTATACCTTTGTAATAATTCCCTACTAAAACAAAAGATTCTTTTGGAATTGCACACCTCTCCCTTAGGAGGGCACTCAAGATTTTAAAAAACTTACCATGGGGTTAAAATGATTTTTTTGGGATGGACTTAAATCTGATATTCAAAAGTTTGTGGCAGAATGTTTGGTTTGTCAATAAATAAATTTGAGACAATTAAGACTCTAGGATTGTTACAACCTTTAGCAATTCCAAGTCAATGTTTGGAGGTGGTTTCAATGGATTTTATCACAGGTTTACCCAACTCGAAAGGAAAGAGTGCCATCATGGTGATAGTTGATAGACTTACAAAGTATGCACACTTTTGTGCATTATCTCATCCATTTAAAGCCAATACATATGCTACTACATTTATTGAAACAATTCAAAAGCTACATCAAAACCCAAAGATTATTGTAAGCAACATAGATCCTATTTTCACTGGAAATTTTTGGGTGTAATTGTTTTCTTGTTTAGCTACTCAATTAGCTCATAGCTCATCTTATCATCCTCAATCAGATTGGAAAACTGAGATAGTGAACAAATGTTTGGAAGGATATCTTCGTTGCCTTGTATTTGATAAACAAACATAATGGGTCAAGTGGTTACCTCTGGCTGAATGGTGGTATAACACTTCCTTCCATACTGTAGCAAAAATGACCCCATTTATGGCACTTTATGGATATCATCCACCATACATCACATCATCTTTAAGAGAAAATTCAAAGGTTCAAGTAGTGGAAGATCACATCGAGCATCAACAACCAGTTCTCTGAATCTTAAAGGATAACCTCACTTTGGCGCAGAATAGAAAGAAACAATAGGAAGATCAACATCGCAGCGAAAGAAGTTTTGATGTAGATGACTGGGTATTTTTACAGCTACAACCATACAAACAAATTTCCCTCAAACAAGCTAAGAAGGATGATAAATTATAACCAAAGTATTATGGTCCTTACAAGGTGTTGCAAAAGATTGGTACTATGGCATACAAATTGGAGCTTCCTACATATTCCCGAGTGCACCTAGTTTTCCATGTTTCATGCTTAAAGAAGGTTATAGGTGACAAGCTCCTAGTTCAAAGAATATTGTTAGAATTTGATGAGGAAGGAAAAATCATATTGGAACCTGAAGCAGTCACAGAAACAAGAACTTGACAGCTATGAAATCGATCAATTTTAGAGTATCTCATCAAGTGGAATAACTTACTTGTGGAAGATTCCACATGGGAGGATGAGAATTTTATACAGAAGCATCTAGAACTACTCAAACTGTTAGTGTCAGCCTTTGCAGCCTTCCTCCAGTGATCAAACATGCTCTTACATAAGTGATTTTAAGGTGTCAAGGTCAAATTTTGTCATTTCAGTGAGTCTTCAAGCAAAATTTGGTCACTAGGCATTAGGTCTAGGGTTTGATTTTACCCTTGTCAAAGTTGTCCAAATGACGTTCCATTTCACCATTCAACTGAGTGTACTATTATTCAAAGGGTTTTCATCATCATGTCAAGTTCCAAAGGGTCATTTTACACCTTGTTCATGCTCTAGTTGCGCCTAGGCAAGGTTCATTTCCCTCTCCTAGGGTTTTGAAGCTAATTTATCTTGGATGGTCAAATCATCGAAAAAACTTGTATCCTGATATTCATACACCTTCCCCTATCCATAATGTACCTTATTAAACACTTCCCATCACTAAAATCCCCCAAATCCCTCATTTTTCGCACAAACCCTAGTTTCTTGCTACAACTTGGCAATTTTCTAGGCTAAGCCTGTGTTCTGCCTTTTTGGACCCCTTCCCCTCACTCAATTTCTGAGATTCAACTTTCCCCTACTTTCTAACATCCATCCCCACTTCCCAAAATTTTCTCAAGAATTTAGAAGCCCCCTATCCCCTTCATTTCGCTTCATTTCGGCAAATCCCTTTTCCCACACATCGGGATAGGTTTCACTCAAATGATGTTTCTGAGCAATAAAAGATGAATTTGAGAAAAATGAGAGAGTTTCTTGTCCACAACAGACCAAGAAAGAAAAACCTCCACTTTTTACACAGGTGTCATGGTTTTAGAGAAATGTCAAAAATACAATCGCCTTGGGAGAATTGATACACCTCTGAAGTGACCTTGGGAAAATCAAGTTTTCTCCTAGCTTGATTGGCTAAATGACTTTCTTGATGAGTAAAATTATAATTAGACACAAGGATATTTCCAATGAGCTATCATGAACTCAATTTGGAGTTGAGGAACACCTTCCAAAGTTGACTGCAACAGCACTCTGCCTTGAGGCAGCCTCACTGGGCACATTTTGACCAGTCTTGGGAGATTTGATTTTTTATAGGGAAAATGAACTCCAAATTGAAAAATTATAGTTGGGTTGGAAAGTAGACTCAAGTAATTTTCTGACGAGCTATCTTGCACCAAATTTGGACACCGGGAAGGCCTCCAAAAGGCTCCTGCAAAAAGGAACGATGCACAGAGGGAGCGCGGCACACAGAGGGAGAGTTTCCAGTGTAAATTTACACTGGCGCGACGCACATGGGAGGCACGGTGCATAGGGCTAAAAGGCCTGAATTTGATTGAATTCTTCCCCGAAAATTGTAAATTCTTCATTCCACAAGGTTTCCACAAGCAAACAAGGTCATTGTGCAAATCAAGGTCATAGGGAAACATTGCAAAGTGTTGGAGAATGCAAAGCATGAGTTTGAGTAAGTTGGAGGTGGTTTCAGACGGTGCGGCACACATAATCAGGGGCATGATGCACACAGAGGGCATGGCACACACAGAGGGCACAGAGCACATAGAGCCTACCCACTGTTCAAATCTTCCACATGCGTGGCGCATACCCAGGGCACGACGTGCTGGGCTTTAAGCGTGGCGCACACAGACCAAGGGCCAAAACAAGTGCCCAATCACTTCCAAATTTTTGTGAAGCACACCAAATTGAAAGATATCACGAAGGAACCCATCCTCACACCATCATCAAAGGGCAGCCTAGGTACAGTATACACAATAGTCATGGCTTCACAATATTCATCGGAGTATGAGATAGAGACACACAGTGATTGGCGAAAGCGAACAAGGACAAGTACATGCTCAGGCACATGAAAAACCATTATTGGGCACACAATCATGTTTGCAAGGCACGAATAAGAAATTTAAAGGCAAAATTGAGCAAAGCAACAAAAGAGGAAAAAGAGGCAAAAGAGAAAGATCGGCTTCGAATCTTGGCTGAATCTTCTGTGGCCCAGCATAGTGCCTCTTAGAGAACCTCCAGTCCAAATTTCAAGAAATTTGGGACAATTTTGGTCACATGGAAATTTTTTGGCACAAACACAGGTTTTTTCTCTATACGCGCCGCGCCACCGGCGTGACGCGTAGGATTGGGAGCTCCAAATGAGAAATGGTTTGCATTTTTGGATTCATTATGCAAAATCATGACTACTGGCACTCAGGCAAGAAATTTGGGCATGATTTGAGTCTCGAGGAGGTCAAAAACACCCAAAAAATGGCCTCACTGCCCTTATTTTGACACACAGGAAGAAATCTTGGGAGAATGAAGATTTGGAGGGGCAAATGAGCTCCAAATTCAAAAATTCCACTTGGGTTGGAAAGTAGACAGGATATGCTTTCCAACAAGCATACTTGGGCACATTTTGGACTCCTACAAGTGCCCCAAAACGGGCCTCAAAGTGGTACAACACATACAGGAAAGGGCACGACGCATATAGGAAAAAATGCCAAAATTTCCTCTATTTCACGAAATTTCACTTCGTGACTTTTCATAAGTGAGCCCCCCCATCTACACTTCATTTTTTTGGCACCAAAGGCAGCATTTAAAGTATTTTCACTCCAGATTGGCATCTATCGAAGTGGCAAAGGAAGGCAAAGGGTCACCCAAGCCATTTGTCATGTTTGTGGTGCTGCACCTGTAGCTGATGTTTGGCTCTCCACCTTCATTTTGTAATGATTCGAGTAACTCCCCATCCCTTGGGCGTTCTATCTCTTCATGGCACATTCTATATATTGTATGCAAACTATTTGCAAAGAGTTGGTTGGCTTGTAACTTCTGGGAGACTGTGGGAAAGAAACTTTGTTTCTGCATTGTATATTTTTTACAGAGGATTAATAAAAAGGTAGTGGCTCTGTTTCATGAGATTCATGTGGTTGTGAGTGTAGAAAATGTGTCTCTTATGTTTCATATGTATCTTGTTATGATTCATAGTTCATTTCATATTCATTTCCAGTGAAATTTTCTAAGTTAGCTAAGGTAGAATTCAATTTTATTGCTCTGCCTGTGGGAAAATTTCATGTTCAATGTTCATTCTTTTGTTGAAAAGGATTCATGTTGTCCATGCCCTTTTCACCCTCTTAATCAATCTCTCCATTCCGCACTATCTTAAACTAAATTGCTAGGCTTTCTGCCTATCTTGCCTCATGAAGTAATCTGTGCCTTTGTATTAAGTTCTCCGTTCATTGAGGTCCATTGGTCCCATACCATCCCAGAAACACAATCATTCATAAAAATCATTTCTTGTATCCGTATTCACTTACTAGCCTAAGATAAACATTTCACTGTAAGTCATCTCAGGCCATTTTGTTTATCTATTCACTGAGTGTGACTCGGAGAGAGCCCTCTCCTGTTTTGGTAGGGCTAGCTACCAGACTGAGTGTGGTTTGTGGTTACCCTGAATTTTGCCTTCTTTCAGCCTAAGGCGAATTTAGGTGCTAACAGGGGCTATGCCTTAGGATTACCAAAGCAAAATCACCTATTTTGATGTTGCTGGTACTTACACAGCACAACAACATACAAAGAAAATGATGGACTATTTTGAAAATTATGAGATTGATGATGATGATGTCAGAATGAAAAATTTTGTCCAGAGCTTAACTGGTGATGTTAGAACTTGGTTTAGGGCCCTCCCTGCAAATACAATCGTTGATCCAGAAGCCCTTTATCAAACTTTTTTGAACAGATGGGAAAAGAAAAAGGACCCATTACACATATTATCAGAATATGAAAACTTGAAAAGAGGTCCACAAGAAAGTGTCCAAGATTACTGTGCCAGATTTAATAATGTATATAATGCTATCCCTCAGAATCTCAGACCTCCCCCAGACCTAGCCTTGATTAAATTCCTTGATGGATTTGACTCTGACATGGCTTACCATCTTAGGGAAAGAGCTCCTCCAAGTTTAGAATACATGCAGAGTATAGTTGTTAGTGTAGAGGCTAATCTGATTTCCAAACGAAATCGGGCTAGATCTGAGAGAAGAGCAACTTTTAAGGAAGAACCTTCTACATTTGAACAGAAACTAGATGCTATCATAAAAAGAATGGACATACTTGGGGATAGAGTTGAAACAATTGAGAGGAAATCATCATGGGATGGCCAACCAAGCAACACTGCAAGAAATCCAAATTTTAGAAAAAATCAAAACTCTAACACTGGAAAAATTGGTCCGGACCAAAGCATTAGGCCTCCATTTCAAGAAAACTATGTTGAAGCTTCAACTTCTAATGAACCCATGGAAGATACTCAAATCAATTTGATGGGTCTCAATAGTGGACAACAAATTTTCCTAACCCAAGAAGACCAAGAGGCCCACACTTTAGGTCAGTTTCAGATTCAATCAGGGGAATCCTTTGATTTTAAGGAAGGATATGACACAGCTGTATATGAAGTCCATAAACAGTATAACTTGAGAAGTAGGAGAATAGATATCTCTGATGACAATAAGCAGAAATAAATCAAACAGCCTACCAAAGCCAAAAACAGGAACTCTTCTACTCAAATCCCTCCTAAGACAATTCCTAACTCAAATAGCCCAACTATTCAAGATATTACAGATGGTCAAGAACAGGATAAACAATCTGCAGCTTCCTTTCCTCCCAAAGAAAGTGTAAAGGAACCTCCTGAAAGTGATTTTGAGGCGGATTCAATCCATAACAACACTTCTAATAGAGAAAAAGGCATTGAAAACACAACAGAAAAAGAGAACCTTGCTGCCCGAAATGCAAAAGTTCAGATAGAAAAACTTTTTAACCTTGAAACCGAAATAGGCAAATTGAAGGTAGCCATTCCGTTGTCTGAATTGGCTAAACATGATGTCTATAGACAACAAATTAGCAGATCATTACAAATTTCAGAACATAAAGATGCAGTGAATGTCTTAGATGACCAACCAAAATTGATTTTTGGTCCTAAAGTAAATGGAAAATCAGTAGATGGAGGTGTCCCTCCTTTTTATGTGAGTCTGAATATTCATGACAAAGTACTTCACAATGCAATGTTTGATTCTGGGGCCTCTCACAATTTGATTCCCAAATCAATGATGGAAAAATTGGAACTAGACATAACTCGGCCATACAAAGACCTATTCTCATTTGATTCTATCCAAGTTAGATGCCTAGGATTGATTAAAGATCTATGTGTATCATTGGTACAATACCCTACCAAGACAATTCTAATGGATGTGGTAGTGGCTGATATCCCACCCAAATATGGAATGTTATTATCTAGATCTTGGGGTGCCAAGCTTTAGGGCTCTTTACAGCTTGACATGTCCTATGCCACCATCTCAGTCTTTGGCCAGCCAAAGAGACTATATAGGGAAACCTTGATGAAATATGTGGTCAGCAGCCAAGAGAAGCCCCAAAAATTTCCCATTTACTCCATGCATTCTGATATGGACTCTTTCATCCTTTTCAATACTAAAATTTGCCCACCAACTGATAACCAGGTCTTAAAATCAGCACAAGAAAAGGTTATAAATGAAAAATCCAATGTTCAGATTCAAGAAAATTATGTGACCAGTGACAATACAGACACACAGGGGAAACCATAGGAAACTGAAAATCCACATGAAACTGAAAATCCAAATCCGCCTACTAAGAAAAACTTTGAAACTCCTAATACTAGCTGTAACCAAGAAGTCCTATGGTATCTAGAGTTTGATGGATCTGTTAATAAGCTAGGAGTAGGGGCAGGCATTTGGATACATAATGTGCAAAATGATCATGCTGAAGGACATGCATACAGACTGAATTTTAGATGCACAAAGAACATGGCTGAATATGAAGCCCTCCTGATAGGACTAAAATTGATCAAAAGCCTAGGGGCAACCAAGTTATCAATTTTGGGAGACTCTGATTTGGTTATTCAACAAATGAAAGGAAACTTCCTTACAAATGATCTCAGGTTAAAATCATATAGAGGAGTAGCCATCGAAATACTCAACACCTTCTTGGAAACTTAACTCACTAAAATTTCAAGGAACCACAATTTGCATGCTCACAGTTTGGCAACATTTGCCAGTACTTGTAAGCTGCCATTTGGGCCTTCTCATCATTTCACATCTGAGATCAAACACAGACCAAGTGTTCCAGACAATGTAAAAAATTGGCAAGTATTTGAAAATGATGCTCAAATCAATAACTTCCTGACCCTCAAAGAAGAATTTTCCAGCACTAACATAGACAAAAGCACTGCTCATGAACTTGATCAAACAGTCAATTCTGAAATACTTATTTCAGCTCAAACAACAACTCAACTGTTACATCCAACAAAGTTTACCAGCAAAGAATTACAAGAGTGAAAGAAATAAACTTTGATGAAACTGCTGAAGGAGAGTCTGAGGTGATTGAGTTGAAGGACAATTGTTTACCTACAGGCTTGACTCCTCTGGAGGATATTTTTGACTCTAATGACATTCCAAGAAAGCCCAAAATGCAACCATTAAACATAGAAATTGACGACTGTAATATAGGCACTGAGCAGAATCCTAAAATGATAAAATTGTCTAAGACTTTGCCTCCTGACCAGAAGCTGAAATATATTGAACTATTCAAAGAGTTCCAGGATGTTTTTGCATGGAGTTAACGAAGATCTTAAGTCCTATGACACTTCTGTCATCCAACATACAATACCCCTAAAAGAAAACCAAAAACCTTTCAAGCAAAAGCTTATAAGAGTAAATCCTGTACTTCTTCCTCTCATTGAAAAATAAGTGAAGAGAATGTATGAAGCTGGGATAATTGCACCCATTAGATTTTCAGAATGGATCTCAAATCTAGTGCCCACTAGGAAGAAAACAGGAGAGATAAGACTGTGTGTTGATTTGAGAAATCTGAACAAAGTCTCTTTGAAAGACCACTATCCCTTACCCAAAATGGACCATATTTTACAAAGGGTAGTGGGGGCCTCTAGAATTTCACTGCTAGATGGATTCTCAGGCTTTAATCAGATCTTAGTTCACCCAGATGACCATATAAAATCGCCTTTACAACACCTTGGGGAACCTTCAAGTATGTAAAAATGCCTTTCGGACTCAAGAATGCAGGGGCAACATTTCAACGAGCCATGGACATAGCATTTGCTAAAGAAATTCATGATTTCCTAGTCATATACCTAGATGATCTCACTACCTTTTCCAAATCAGACCAGGAACACCTAGATCATCTCAGACAAGTGTTTTTAATCTGTAGAAAATATGGTATATCACTAAATCCAAAGAAGTCATTATTTGGCCTAGAAGAAGGCAAACTGTTAGGCCACATAATCTCAAAAGATGGTATAAGAATTGATCCTGACAGAATACAAGCCATTCTGCAAGTTCCTCACCCAAGAAATATCAAATAACTTCAAGCTTTCTTAGGGAAGATCAATTTTCTAAAAAGATTCATACCCAACTTGGCTGAACTGATAAGATTGCTGAACAACATGCTAAAGAAAGATTCTAAGGTCAAGTGGACAATAGAAGCTAAACAAGCCTTTGAGGAAATCAAAATAGCTTTAACTAAAACACCAACCCTCACAAGCCCGAAATTTTACAAAGACTTTATAATATTTTCCTTTGCCTCAGAACATACTATTGATGTTGTCCTATTGCAGAAAGATGACCAAGGATGTGAAAATCCCATAGCTTTTTTCAGCAAAGCACTTAGAGATGCACCTCTTAAATATCAAATCATGGAGAAATAGACTTATGCCCTTGTAAAAGCCATTAAGGACTTCAGAGTGTACATCTTATATTCTCATGTAATTGCTTATGTGCCAAATACTGTTGTCAAGGATATTCTAACTCAAGAAGGAATTGAAGGCAAAAGAGGCAAATGGATAGCTAACATTTTGGAATATGACATTGAAATTAGACCAACAAAGCTGATAAAAGGACAAGGATTAGCAAAACTTATGACTGAAAACAATTTTCAGGCCCTTCACATCAATCAACTGGATAATGAACAGGAGATGGCGACTCCACAGATCAATCAAGCCTTTTTACAATCACCTTGTTATGCTGATATCTACATGTATTGCTAAACCTGCAAGCTCCTCCAGGGTTATCCAGAACTAAGAAAAGATTTCTGAAACTGAAGGCTTCAAAGTTTTGTATTGTAGATAATGCTTTGTTTTGGAAAAATCATGAAGGCATTTTACTGAATTGCTTAACAAAGGATGAAACTGACAAAGTGTTGAAAGAATTTCATGCAGGGGACTGTGGTGGACATTTGTATTGGAAATCAACTGCTGATAAAATCCTAAGGGCTGGATTTTATTGGCCTACTTTATTTGTTGATGTCAAAAAGTTTGTAACTTCTTGCCACAAATGCCAAATTTTTTAGGGAAATAAGAAGCTTCTACCTCTGCCCCTCAAGCCAATTTCCACTGACGACCATTTCAACAATGGTGTTTAGACTTCATTGGGGAAATCCACCCTTCATCCTCTGGCCAACGCAGGTGGATCCTTACTGCCACTGATTACTTTACCAAATGGATAGAGGCCATCCCTTGTAGACAAGCCAATGATTCAGTCATCATGCAATTTTTAGAGACCAACATACTGTCCAGATTTGGCTATCCTGAAAAAATTATAACAGACAATGTTTCTGCCTTCAAATCCAAGAGAATGGTCAATTTTTGTCACAAGTACCACATTACCTTAGGTCACTCCACAGCCTATTATCCTCAAGGTAATGGTTTAGCTGAGTCATCCAATAAGAGCTTAATCAATATCATTAAGAAAGTATTGGAAGAAAACAAGAAAAATTGGCGTAAAAAGCTTATCAATGCACTATGGGCAGACAGATTGACCACAAAGAGATCCATTGGAACCAACCCATATGAATTGGTTTATGGCATGGAGGCTAGATTCCCTTCATCCTTGGGAGTCCCTGTGATGAAATTATTGCAAGAAGTGCATGCAGAACCAAATGACATTCAGAGAAGAATCAATCAAACTATTCATTTACAACAAACAAGAGAAGAGGTGTATCAAAGATCTCAGGTTCTACAGGAAAAGCTAAAGAAGATATTTGATAAAAGGACTAAAGCAGAGGATTTTTATATTGGAGACAAAGTTTTAAATGGGACTCAAGAAGGGAAGATAAAGGAAAACGCGGGAAGTTTGAATTCCTGTGGAGAGGGCCTTTTATCATCCAGGCTATACAAGGAAACAACACCTATTTTTTAAGAAGCCTGGACAGCACAGGAACAGAAGATGGACCCGTTAATGGTCGGATGCTCAAGCATTATTTTGATCCAGTTTGTTGACATATCAGCAATCTATTTTGTACATAAAAATGTTTACTTTCTGTGGTATATTACAACAATAAGATAGGAGGGAATATCTAGGGAGTTGTAAAAAGAAGTCTAGGAACTGTGCCACCTTTTTATGTTACCTTTTTGCTTCAAACAAAAGCTAAAGAGGAAGATTAGAGAGCTCTAAATATCAGAAAAACATTGAGACAAATCATCCCAAAACAAAGCTGCAATTGTTTGAAAGAGCTTAACAGAAATGTATATATGTTGCAGAGGTGCAGTTTTGTTACTTACAGCAAAGGAGAAATTTCAGAATACAACAAGAGTTGAACATAAGGCCATCTGACCTATTGTTCTTGACTTTTCACCAGGAAAAGCCATCCCCAAGTGGAGCCACTGTTAGGTTCCTATACCAATAGGTGTCATTTTTCATGATTGACATTGATAAGGCCTAATATGTTCAAACCTTTGGTTGGTTGCAAAGGTGTTCCATATTCCAAGAAAACAAAAAATTAAAAAATGAAAAGAGGGTGTGCCCTAAAAGAAAAATCAAAGGGCAAGGAAAATAAGATGATGAAAGAAAAAAATGAAAGAAATGAACCCCAAATAAAAAACCAGGAAAGTGTGCTAGTCCAAAATGCCACTACTGTTCCATTTGTTGAAGAATTTCATCGTCTACAGTCAGTTGACTTTTGTCACAGTTGATTGATGGCCTAACAGCTCAAATCTTGTCCAGGTCGATATTTCAATTTACTTGTCTTAGAAATAGAGAATAAAGTCTGTCCAAACAGTTCAAGCTTGGCAGACAAGTAGTTAGGTAAAGAAGCAAAGGGTCTCAACAGCTAAATATGAGCCCTTGGAAGAAATAAGGATAGACTTAGATAGGAGGGTAGCTAAAAGAAAATAAGAGAAAGGGTTTTCTAGTTCAAATGCACCCAAGCAAGAAACAAGAAAAAATTCTAGGATAAGTAGGCTGGGTAGGTAGTTTTGATGTTGCAGAAGCAGGTTTATGAACAATTTTGTCATTTTGAAGATGATTCACCTCATCACTATTCTAAACACCATGGCAATTAGGTCATGACAGATCAAATGATGCATGTCTAACTTCCCCTCATTCCCCTGCCATCAATCACTCACTAACCTCCCTCCAAGGACACTGAGATCTGCTCAGTGCTCCTACTTCACTTCATTGCATGAAAAAGACTAAGTGAAACTTTGTTTTCACTTAGGATATCAAAGCCACATTTCTTGTGTAAAGTGTTTTTCTTCCATTTTGCTAAGTTTCCAAATTCATGATTTGGATACCTTTCACTCCCTTAAGCCTAAGTTCCACATTTTCACTTAGTGCTTTGTTTGAATATATTTCTCAGTTTAACCCATTAACTCTATTATATAATTCCTACATAAATCTCCCCCCCCATACTATATTTATATATGAAAACCCCAAGAAAACTAAATATCCCGCCCCCGGCTACACTATAAGCCATATGTTATTATACAGTCGGAGTTAAAAGGTTTATCTGAAAAATTTTAATGATCCATCAACGTGCCGTTTAAAAGGAATTAATCAACATTTGGTGGATTAATTAACTTAACCCGTGCAGACGCCGATAACCAAAGGTTTAACCTGTAAACATTATAAACTCGTTGAAATATTACGGTGGGTCCCCATACCATAGCTGCCCGCGAGCCCCAATCCTTGTCAACCGTCGGATCTGGGCTTTCCCATCTGACAACCCACATCAATATCGGAACCCCTCAGATGTCCGAAAGTTACCTTCCGATGTATTCTCGCCATACAAAAGACACGCGTCGCTCACCCGGTGTCATCGCATCCCCTCCGCCCGAAACAACCTTTGTCCTAAAAGCGGTGTGAGGAGTACCATATACCACCCCCGCTAAACCCCCACTGATGTCACCTGCACGTCATCACCCACATCATCCGCCACCTCACCTCCATGTCATCCGCCACATCATCGCAAAATCCTCACTACACGACAAAAATTTACGTTATGTTGACGTCATCACAAAAAAGCGCCAAAAAGGCCATAAAGCCAAATTTTTTGCCAAAACCCGTGAATATGTCATTTTCACACATTTTCTATTGGTTGCGTTTATGGAGCCTATGCATGCAAATCACGACGAAGTCGACCACCAGAACTCCAGTTCGCCACCCGACCAGCATACTTCGGCCTTCCACGCTGCAAACTGTCATCCAAACCTGCAAAGCAGTCACGTGTGCATCCAAAACCCAGGTATTTACCCGCTTTACCCTCTGAACCTGTGTTTTGAAAGTTTTCCACTATAAAATCACACCAAAAAGGCCAAATTCCGGATTAAATTCTATGTATAGCTTTCATATTAGTGTGCCAAGACCGCTCTGTTACCTACTTCTCACCAAAAAACCTGCACATTTCGTGTCTCGCTATAAATTCGTCCAGGGAGATGATAAAAACAAGTATTTACCCAAATCTTGTTCCTATGCCCACTGTTTTTAACTTTCCTCTGCAAATTTTCCAAAAAACACCCAAATTCAAGCTCAAATCATCAAACTACTTTCTACAAGCGCACCATTACCATTTTTTTTGTCCATTGAGACCGAAAAACCCTGCAAGCTTCATTTTCCACTATGAGATTCACCCAACAATGTAAAATTTGAATTAACTTCAATCTCCAAGTCCCGGAGAAAAAAAACCCCAGAACTCTTGTTTTGTCTATTTTGTGCCTCAAAAGACCGAAATTCCAAATTGAAAAATCCCAGATAGTTGAGCAATGGAGGCTCTAGTGGCCCTGAATGTTGCACGTCTCAATGCTCCACACAAAGAACGGGAATGGATACCTTTAGCTGATAGGGATTTCCAGATTAATGACTTAAGGGGTGACAAGCCTCATCTCCAAGCAGTTTGTGAAATTAGGAATAGCTACCACAACAATGCTGATGTCTATGGAATTTGGGAGTCCAACATGCCCATATACTACCTCCCTTCAGTGAATGTATTCCCTGACCTCATTCACCAATGCCATGCCAATTATGAGGCCATTCAAAGAGTAGTGATGGCCCCTTCTGGAAATGTCCTCTTTTACATCACCCCTGAATCCATAAATGAAATGCTGCACTTCAAGCCAACTCAACCTCTAACTCCTCTTTCCATGGGGTTTTTGCTTGACCAAGGTGACAAACTGTCCAAGTCAAAGTTAACCCGGAATGCTCAAACATTTATAAGACCAGATCGCCAGCCCACAGAGCCTCCTCCCTATGTCCATGTCTGGTTCAATGAGGCTGGGAAGTTCATTATTGACATGATATCATATATCTTAGGATTTAAAACAAGTGAGCATGTTGATGAGACCACATTAGTTTTGTTATCCATGTTTACTCAGGGACAACCCCCTGCTGTCAAATATGATTATGCCACCTTCATAGATGATAAGATCCATGAGAAATTCATGAGCATGGACAGAGAAAGAATGTTTAAATACACATCATACATATATCATTTCTTGTTGTTCAATCAACCATATAGTTTTCAAATTTCCCTCAGAAAATTAGATCTCAAAGGAGAGCGAAGGTCTGTAATCTTCTGGACCTCAGTCTTCCACCATGTTAATGACTCCCATTATACTTATTGTGAATTAATTTACCTGTTCATACACCCAACCTCTTCCTTATTGGTGACAACTCCTCCTGCTAGAGTCTCTGATGAAATGTAGAAAATTTTACAGCTCTCCGAAAGCGACAGCATAGGTGACTAGTACTTTTACCAGAATCACACTGAAATCCAAATATATGGCTGTGAACTATGCCCCTACAAGCTACCCAAATTTGTGCCTATGAGGTTGTTTGCATTGGAGAACTTCAAGCAGTTTATCCATATAGACATAATCCATTTCTGCAAGGCTAAGAAAAAGGCACACCTGAAAATAAGAAATCAATTGGGCCCTTTTATCTTCAACAAAAGGGAAGCCTGGGAAGAGGCTGATAAGATTTTAGGGGAGAAACTTAAGCTGAAACAAAGCTTCCATTGGGCTCCATATGACCCCAATCATTTTATAAGTTATATAAAAGTCAAAAACAACCTAGGTCCATATGTTCATTTCAAAATCCCTGAAATCGAGTAGTATGCTAATCAACAAGAAGGGTTAGAAGGCACCTTAGTGGAAGAAATTATTGAAGAAGAGAAATTGGAAAAGGCCATGAAAGGACTTGAAAACGCTTGACCTGGACTCTTTTGGACAGGTATCCTTCAAGCTGCCTCAGCACATAGGAGGTGATACATCTTTTGCCGGGACTTCTCAGTAGTCCACACAAAAGGCCAGCACTGGATCAGCAAAGGGTAAGGAGGTAATAGACACAGAGTAAGAAACAATGATAGACCAGCCAGACACCTCAAAGGAACAAGGCCAAGGGCAAGGTCCTTCAACACAGACTAAGGTGCTTGAAATCCTTGTATTACAAACTCCTCTAAAGAGGAAAGAGGTAACAAAAGAGACAAAGAGGAAAGCACACCTGTAAGTGGACCAGTAGGGCAGCCAGGGGAAAAGAGGCAAAGGTTAAATCCTTACTCTGAAGAGGAGCTCTTGGAAGAGACAACAAGCAGCCCAAGAGGTGAGGGAAGGACTGAACAGCAGATGCCTCCAAATTTGGAAACATCAACTAGCTCATACCAGCAAGAGCTAGAGAGACAACACAGTGTGGAGATTACATCCACCAGGCCACAAAACAAGCAACAAAGCAAGCAAGGCTCAGACATTAAGAGAGCATTTACTGAGATAAAGGCAAGAAATGAGCCAATAAGAATTCAAATTTATAATCAATTGTTGACAATGGCTCTCACAAATCAACAAAGGTTAATGGCAGCATATGATATTCAAGAAGGGAAAATGACCCTTAGTCACTTCAAGCCCACAATGCAGCAGCCACAATCAGCTGCTGATTATATCAGGACCAATCTGGAAGTTCTCTCCAAAGATATCAATCCAATGGACCAGATTGAATTACATAATCAAACTGGAGAAATGGTGTACTCCACCTTGGCAGACAAGGCACTATTAGCTCATAAATTGTAGAATTCATTGCATAACACCTCTGCCCAATTAGAATTGGAAAAGGCTTCCTCATTAGCCAAGTATAAGAGGATCAAATCCTTGGAAGAAATTATCATTGAGCTGGGACATGACCCCAAGGATGCCAAGGGCACAAAGGCATTGATAAAAAAGAAGGAAGAAGACATTGCAGGCCTCAAAAAGCAATTAAAGCTGCCAATTACAATGCATCCACAAACCACAGAGGTAGTGCAGCAAAAGGAAGAGGAAGACTTAATGGATTTGCTAATGAAAATGAATCAAAGGCTAAATGAGACAAAGCAGGAATTGGAGAAGGAATTACAGGAAAAGCAGGGAGTGTCGACCTCCCAGCCACCAGAAACAGCTCCAACAAGCACAACTGCTCCTCCTACAACCACAACAGCAGTACCTCCCACTGTCCCAGCAACAGGTACATCAACCACAAATACTTCAGCAGCAACAACAGCAGTACCAGATATCAGCATGAGCATGGAAGAGCTGATGAAGGTAGTAAAAGAGTTAGAACTCCAAATGTCAGAGCTTAAGGAAGCCAAAGAGAAGTTGGCAAAATTAGAAGTAAGTTTTGACAAATCAAAAATGACTGTGGCAGAAAGAACAAGATAGGTAAAAGCGCTGGAAAACAAGGTAAGATCCTTAGAAAAGGATCTTTCTCTTCACAAAGCTCTAGCAGAAATTAAAAAGATCTTGTGGACTAATATTGGGAAATCCATCATTGATCAATGGAGATCAATACAAACAATCCATGAGCAAATTGACTTGATAGTACAAGCCCAAGTAGAGATTGAAAAGGCTAGGACATTATTGGGACACATGCCCGAGCAGGCCAACAGATTAATACACTTTTTAAATACCCACACCAGTGAAGAACTAGCATCACTGGAAATCAGAGATAAGACAAGTACCATTCAAACAATCAAGAGAGTTCTGACCATGAAGAACTTCATACAAAATCTGGAGAGGAAGTGCCAGGACATGCAAGTAGGGATAAATGCTTTTACAGAGAAGTTTACAGTTTTGCAGGAAAAGGGTCTGCCCAGTATATTAACCAATGATCATAAACTGATGACACATAAAAACTATGCTCACAAGGTGAATACATATGTTATAGATCAAATCACAACCTCATCAAGCACTTTAAAAGGAAAAACACTCCCATCAGGATAGAGCTTGTATGATAGTTTGGAAAATTTGTTTTACAGTGAACATGAAATAAGACATCTTTTCACAGTCCAGCCTGATTTCTTCATATACGCTAATGCTGATGAGACTTTAAGGAAATTGAAAAGACATCAGTTACCAGGATACCAATGGTGGCAAAGAATGTTGGAAATTTTATAAACATGTCTTTAATTTCTATTTATAGATTTGGAAGGTTGAAATTTGGTATCATATGCCATGAAGAAAACAGCAGGAAACAAGGATCAAGCTAGGGCAACAGCGTATAAAGACGGTCCAGGTACAACCGAAGAAACTGGGGTAGCAGCGTGGGATATCAATAGAAAAAAACTATCATTCGACTCACTGAGCGTAAAAGTCAACATATCTGACCAACTGAAGCGGCCAGCACAACAACAGTTACTTTTGGATTCATTTCTCTCTATTTCCAACATCATTTACTTCTCATGTAAAGTAGATGGATAAGGTTATTTCTTGATATTTTCTAACATCATTTACCTCCCCAAATGAAGTATTCGGGGTTGGTTGGTAATATCTTCTCTGGACTGCACTGTAACTCTGAGAATCTATTCAATACAAAAGCTGCGCTGTAACTCTGAGAATCTATTCAATACAAAAGTTTTCATGTTATGGGTCAATAAGTTTCTCCTCACCTGTGCTTTAATGTTTATGAAGTTTATATGCATCATATATGTTTCATGATCTTAATAATAGAGAAAAAGAATAGCACAGAATTTGTTTGTTTACACTCTGTGTTCAATCTTTATTATTATTAATGTTTTCTTCAGGATCAGCATAAATAGGAACTCTTAACTGCTCTTGTTTCCCTGGTTCTTACATATTGATTTAATGCTAAGAAATTCTTAATTGCTTCTTGGTCATAGTCATTCACTTTCTTTCTGTCTGCATGTTGAAGGATTCTTAACTGCCCTCCAACCACAGACTCCATCCCATCTAATTCAGCTTATGAATTGTTCCATGATTGATTACCCTACTTTGTAGTACCTCCGTCTATCAAAGAGACCATATCCAGTGGTTCAACCTCCTAGACTCCATTAGCCCAATGGATTGAACCTCTCAGATTTGCAGCCCTATTCTACAGAACACCACCATCCAAAACTCAAAACAAAACCCTTGTACTTCATAACTAGCCTAATATAATCTAAAAACAAAGCTAAATTATAAAGAGAGAGCCCTCTCTAGAGGCAGATTGGCTAGAATCTGCTTCTAATAGATTGGTTTGTGGTTACCTCGCCCGTATTCCCTCCTTAGAATCTTCCTAGGAAACAACCTGAGTGTTAACATATTCCTTTATATTCCTAAACTAAAGCTAAAGCAATGCACAAATGGAAACAAACTAATCAAATCCACAACTACTTGCAATGAAATAATGCTAAAGACAATTCAACGATTAATCTATGAAATCAACTAAACATACAAATACAAGAAGTGGAGCCTTTGATGCTAGGGTTGGGCCCTAACCCAAGATCTTCAGCCCTCTGATTCAACTCAGTGCTAGATCAAGGAAATGCTCATTCTCATTATCAAATCAGAAAATTACATAACATTGTCTTCCACAAGTCTTGAACTAAAAAATGCTTTATTTGTTTACAACAAAAATTCGAATACTAATGAGGCTCTAGGCCTCCTTATTTATACAATTGAAGCCTCCAATGACTTCCTTAAATCTAGGGAGGCTCGACTCCCAAACTCGAGATGAACTGGCTCTTTAACTGTCACTAGCTCAACTACCTTTTGATCTTCATGACTTGGCTACTTGTAACTCCGAGCTAGTGTGATTTGATGGAGGAATATTCAAATGAGTGAGGAGTAAATGAGGAGGATCTATCCCCTACAATCTCTCCTCCTTGTCTCATTCGAGTTTCAGCCCTTAATTAGCCAAAATTTCCATGAATTGCTCTCAAAAACCTGCAATTAATGCACATTAGTCCACTAGGCATAATATCTCACTTTGACTCATTTCATTAAGCAAAATATAATCAAAATATCTAAGAAATTATGAGAAGATTTTATTTGAATAATCTAGGAGCTGTATTAAGGTCCATATAGTTACCCAATGATGAGGCTCATCATCACTCCCCTACTAAAAGTGTTGCTCATCCTCTTAACAACTCAATCTATATCCATGTCTTCCATTGCTCTAGTGGCCTCTCTGACATCCCATGCTTCTGTTGTAGTTTCCTCTTCTTGTGCATAGAATCCTGCCTTCCTCTCTATCTCCTCCCACTTCTTTCTTTCTTCCTCTTCCTTCCTTCCTTCCAACATTCCTAAGAGCAGTGGTGGACTGAGTCGCAAGCCAATCCAATTGACTTTGAGTCTTTGGAGAGCTTGATTGTACATGGGTGTTATGTTCAGTGCCTCTCTCATTCTCTAAGGAGAATGGTACTCTCTGATTTTCAAGCTGTAGGGAAAATTGTTCCATCTCCTTTGGAAATCTTGCATGCTTTCATCCCCTAAAAGCCTAAACATGTCCTCAAAGTGTGTGATTGCTTGCTCTTTGGCAGTAAGGTACCTAGGTGCAAGTTGAGGGTCATTTGCAATCAAGTTATGGGTACTGATGATAGCCATTGGATTTGATTGATTATCTCTTATCATGAGGAGTTTTGTTTCTTCTCTTGTCATTACTTTCTTCATTTCTGCATCCCTTTCTTCCTCATGATTCATCCAAGATGGCAAAGCCATCAACTATAAGTCTCCCAATTTTGAATTTGGATCCCACACATTCAGATCAATCAAGGCCAAGTTGTGGAGGTAAAACTTAGACATTTTAGCTCTATTCTCCAAGGTGCTTTGATCATAGAGATCAATGAATTGTCTATAATCTTCGAAGGGAAATAGTTCCTCTCTACGCTAAAGTTTTGATTTGTAACTACAGCCACTGTTCCTTAAGATACAATGCATAGGACTTTGATGGAATCCTACAGTGGGTTGCCTCTAAGGATAGACTTGCCACGGATGCCAATTGATTCTCTCTCTCTTGTAGTTGTCCCCTTAACCATGCATTCTCTGCCTCCAACTGAGCTTTCATCATTGCCTCTCTGTCCCTTGGGCTGCTCATTTCTCTGCCCATCTCCTTTACTTTCTCCTCCATGCGACCTATGTCCTCCACTCCTTTAGATGGAAATTTGCATCCACCTATGTGTTTTTTCCCTTTCTTTCTCAAGCTCAAAGAATAAGGGGATGGAAAATTTCTATGGAATGACCCCACCCCCTTCAATGAACCTACAGTAGGAGTCAAGGTTGGGTTGAGGACTAGGTTCCCTCAGTTCTAGATCCTCCTTCTTTGTTTCTTGCTGCATGATCCCTTCTTTGTCCAATTTCTGAGTTTCCTATAGGTTTAATAGATTTTCTTGTAGGATGGCCTTTGCTACGTGTAGGTCCTTTTGTGTCCCCTATAGAGGGCCTTTTCCCTTGGATGAGGTAGATTTGGTGACATGCCTCCTAACATAAGTGATAGGAGACTTTGGGGAGGCTTATCTTAATGACCCTTCCCCTTGATTTTTCACGAGAGGAGTTATCTTTTCTTATTGTTTTGGTGATTTTTCAATGAAAATAGGAACTTTAGAGCGTGTTTGACGTTTTCCTTTCCTGATCCTTATACTTTTTCTTTTCCTAAAGTATAATGGATTTTGTCTTTGTCTCTTCCCTTTTTGCTTGATAGGGGTACTTAGGGCAGTGAGGGTAGCTGCTGCCTCTTTCTCAGTGGATTTTAGAGATACCCTAGGTGAGTCCTCCTCTTCTTTGCCTTGCATTGTAGACCTTTGTTCTTCCTTGTCTTTTGTCTCCTCTTTTCCATTCTCCTTATCACACTTGTCTTTCTCCTCTTCTTTTCCCTCTAGTTCCTCACTTTTTTCATCAGTTTCTTCCTTTGCATCTTCTTGTGTCCCTTCACCACTTTCCTTCTCCTTTTCTTCCTTTTCTTCCTCCTTTATTTCCTCTTCATCGTTCTCTGTTTCTTCTTCATCCCTTTCACTGGCAGAGGGTCTTTCGTCATATTCAATGGTTTTTATGTCTTCCTCTGTCTGCATGTCTCTGAAAGTTTCCCTTGTGATAGTGACTCTTAGGTTCTGGAGGGAATCTTCTATGATAACTCTAATTAACCCATGATGGGATAGTTGTTGATGGTTTCCTCCCTACACCTTAATGCTCATATCTATCACTGATTGAAGAAGAGAGTAGGGTATGCTTAGTTCGTTTTGAGGAGGTGTGTCTGCTCCAAACCTCAGCTATTGGAGAAGCCTAAAATGTTACCCATATACCACAATGTACCTAGATTCACATGATATATACTTAATGAGGTGATAGCTACTTTCATTCCAAGAATATGGCAGGCTTTCTCTTCTGACCCCATTTTGTATTTCATTGCCTCCTCTCCTAAAAATATTTTATTCTTTGCAATTTGGATGCTACCCTTATCTTCCTTTATCCAAGGCAACCCTAAAGGAAGTGTGGTGATTTTGCCTATGATTTCATGGGTGAGTTCTATAGAGAGGCCTTTCACTACAACAGTGGCATGGGTCCTAGTCAATGGTATGAGGGAGAGAGAAAAGTTTCTAGCCACTTCATCATCATATCCCCTCAATTATTCAAAGAAACCCATCCAATTGTGCCTTGTGAATATCTCTAGTACAAGAGGGTGCTGACGAATTCTCACTATATTTGTGGGTTCCCTCTTGTTAAATCTCCCTGTCATTTTTCTATGGTGGATGTGGAGGGTTGTATATGTCTGATACCCAATTCTAGTGGATGAGGAATTTTAAATGAAAAATTTGTTTATAATTCCCCTAGATTGCAATCGTTTCAACAAAATAAAAGGCTTTTCCACATATTTTTTTTACTTGGAAAAGGTGGCAAGGTATAGCTCCTACCTCCTTATCACTGCCTGATGAATTCAACCTCTAGTTTTCCCCTTTAAAAATGTTCACTTCCAATCTTGTAGGTGACTGTTCTATATCCTGTAGGATCTCTTGTAGGTTTTCCTGTAGGATCTTGTAGGTGCTCTTGCACTGGAAAAAACACTCACTATCTTTCTTGTAGACTACTTTAGGGGCCGAGAGCAACTTTTCTTTGGTGTAGCCTTGAGATTACGAATGCCTCCTATGCATGGGAATCAACGTTTTATTTCCTCATATGGGTGATTTGAGTGGGATGGCGAGTTGGCAACCTAAGTACAAGTATCCATTTTTGGACTATTGGTCCCACTACCACATCGTCATTCTCCTTACCTCATACTCAACTCCCACTTCGGGCATCCGTAACTTAACTACTTTCGACCTCATCTCTCCTTTCTCCTGATTTGACTACTGCCATGTGTGTAATGAAATAACTAAATTCTCCTTGTTGACTGGCTGAAGGTGGCCAAGTTAACTGGCCAACTTTTTCTTATAAAACCAACTCTTTCACAATTGTACATGTTTGATCATATTATGTGAACAAGAGAGTTGAAGCGAGAGACATACCTGTGGTGTGATGCCTTGATGCTGCTTGTTGGAGAGTGAAGTCCTTATTGTGTATTCGCTGCATGTATTTTTCTCTTCTTTTTTTATCGTCCTCCTTTGATGTTTTTCTTTGATGCGCAGGTAATGGATGGGGATGCTGATGATCCTGATGTTGTTGCTAAGCTCTAGAGGAGCTTCTTTGACATCTGGATCTCTATGCTGATGCTGACTACAACCTGTGAAGTTTTTGTTTTGTGGGATAGGCTGCTACATGATTTCCTACAAGATGTCCTGTAGCTGCCTCTCCCTCAATTTTTTTAATCCATCATTCACTTCTGGAGCATCAGGATGGTTGGAATGAGTAGAGAAGGGGTCTAGGGATTGGTGAATGAGAGGTATATCTTTTGGGTGTTGTCTCCTTTCTCTCTGGCTTTATCCTCTTTTTTTTATTTATTTTTATTTTTTTCGCTGAAAATTGTAAATTTTTTTCGAAACTAACTTTATTGGTTGAATGCAAGGGTGATCATGGTGGAGAGAGACATGGTGATGAGATGGTGAAGTAGACACTTATTTTTTTTACATAAGCATGCCATCCCCTTGCTCTAGGGTTACTTTCCTTGGGATTCCCAAACCACTGTAATTCCTACAGGATCATCCTGTAGGTTTTCAGGGAATCCTGTAGAAAACATAGATTCACCCTTGCAAACTGAGCTAGATGAGTTTAAAAATGGAGGGAATGATGGAATGATAAAGGATATGGAATGGAGGAATGAAAAGATGAACTGTATAGGTCCTTTTGATCCTTTCTTATTTCTCTGATCCTCCTCCAAATGACATGCAAACAACATTTTGAAAGTTTTCTTTTCTCTCTATTTTTTCTCTTCTTTTTTTTTTAAAACGACTAGTCTGCCTCCAAGAGGTTTTCATCCTAGATTTGTGCCTTGGGTGCCTCAAAAGAGGCTTTCACCTAGATATTTTTATCTCTTTTTTGTTTTGACATCATTGGGTTGCCTCAAGAACTTTTCAACCCAACAGTGGAACTCGGGTGCCTCATGGAGGTTTTCACCTGAGTCTCCTTATGTTTTCTCTTTTTCTCTTTTTTTCTCTTTTTTTTTTCTTTCTCTTTTTCAGTGACTTGATGGGGTAGAAGCTGAGACTTGCTCCACCACTGTTAAGTTATGGTATATTCTATGCTTATAACCGTTTAATTCTTTTTCTTATTATATTCCACAGATTAGCAATCACATGTACATAAAGTAAAGTGCAGATAAAACATTAAATGATCGACAGAAAACAAGCCAAGACAAGAGACACAAGATGTGGCGGCTAGCCAGGGACAAACCCCAAAATGTGTGGGGAAACCCTTTGATAAAATCTTCTTTTATCTTCAATAATTCAATAGAGAGAAATAGTACAATAAATCTGATTTATATCAGCAGTAGCTAACCCTAGATCAGTAACATCAACATTATCAGCTTCATCGTCAAACTAGGGCAGATGATATTTCACAAACTGACCGTCAGATCGGCTTGATTCCACCACCAAAAGTTGCGGCTTTTAGAGGAGGTTTAGATGAACCTACAATGCAGTTCAGATGAGGATATCTTCTAGCCTATGCAGGTCAAACTTCACTTCTGTAGTTGTAGCTTCAGTTTCAGTAGCTTCCTTCAAACTAGGGCAGTCAATATCTTGCAAACCGTTCGTCGGATTGACTTGATTCCACCACCAAAAGTTGTGGCTTTCAGAGGAGGTTCAGATGAACCTACAACATAGTTCAGATGAGGAGATCTTCTATTCTGCGTAGGTCAAACTTCACCTCTGTAGTTGCAGCTTCAGTTTCAGCAGCTTCCTTCAAACTAGGGCAGTCGATATCTTGCATACCGTTCGTCGGATTGACTTGATTCCACCACCAAAAGTTGTGGCTTTCAGAGGAGGTTCAGATGAACCTACAATGCTATTTAGATGAGGATATATTTTAGTCCACGTAGGTCAAACTTCACTTCTGCAACTGCAGCTTTAGTTTCAGCAGCTTCCTTCAAACTAGGGCAGTCGATATCTTGCAAACCTTTCGTCGAATTGACTTGATTCCACCACCAAAAGTTGTGGCTTTCAGAGGAGGTTCAGATGAACCTACAGTGTAGTTCAGATGAGGAGATTTTATGGTCCATGAAAGTCAAAATTTACTTCTGCAATTGCAGCTTCAGTTTCAGTAGCTTCCGGCTTCACATGTGTGAGGGAGAGACCCTTTACTGCGCAGTAGAGAAGAGACTCTTTTCTGCGCAGTAGAGAGAGAGAGAGAGATTTGGTGAGATGAGTGAGTGCAAATGAGGAAAAGTCCTCTTGTATTTATACACAATGATGATGATCGAATAGATGCGACTGTTGGGCTTCTGAGCCTACATGAGTTGTAGGTCGGCTTGTTAATAATTCCATAATCAAAATAACTTCATATCTCCATGAATACTTATCGGAATTGGGTGATATTTATATCAATCCTACACCTCTCGACGAGAGGAATCTAATAAAAATATTATCGGCCATGAATAAGAGGACCCACATGAAGTTTTTCCCTAGTTTCCAATTTTAACACTCCTCTCAACTAGGGAGAACTTCATCTGCAATCTGTCTATCGGTCGTTACTATTCATCCATCAAATGCACTGCCCTATACAGCCTGACCCTTGCCCTGCTCTACTCTATTCTACCTATTCTATTTTTTCTTGTTCTGCCCTGTACTGATCTGTACTGTTCTGCTCTGTTTTGCTCTGCGCTTTCATTGTTCTGTTCTGCTCTACTTTTGTCTGAATTATGAAGAAGAAGAAACGATCGAGGATGTATCATACTGACTCAAAGTCAGTCTCAAAGTATGTACCACTGGTCGCAGATCAGTCTCAACCAACTCGAAGTCAGCGTCATAGTGAGTACAACTCCACTGGTCCTAGACCAGTATCATCCTCCACCGACTCAAAGTCAGTCTCAGAGTGCGTACCACTGGTCCTAGACCAGTCTCAATCGACCCAAAGTCAGCTTCATAGTAAGTACCACTCCTACCACTGGTCCCAGACCAGTATCGTAGTCTCAGAGAGTGTACCATTCGTCCCAAACCAGTCTCAACTGACCCAAAGTCAGCGGCATAGTATGTACCACTGGTCCTAGACCAGTCTCAACCAACCCGAAGTCAGTGTCATAATATGGTACAACTCCTACCACTGGCCCCAGATCAATGGAGGTCATCCTAGCACAGGGAGTACGATAGATACAATGATGCATCCGTCGGTACTACTATGGTCCCTAACTTCATTTCCCTTCTCATTGATCAGATGAGAGGTACTTCCCATGAGTCCCAAACTGCATGGGTAGGATGCCTCGACAAGAGAACTAATCAATCTTGTCCTCACACGAGAACATATCAATCGTGCTACAATTGCCATGGAGAACACATCAATCTAGGCCGCCATGGAGAACACATCAATCCAGGCCTCACAGGAGAACACATCAATCTTGCTACAATCACCATGGAGAACACATCAATCCAAGCTTCACAGGAGAACTAATCATCCTACTACACAGGAGAGCAAATCATGCTGTTCCACAAGGGAGCGAGTCATCTTGTCCCACAAGAGAGCAAATCATCTTGTTCCAGTGCGCACCACTAGGAGAGGGTGAGTCACCCTATGGTCGTATGTTGCTCCAGTAAGAACCGCAAGCCCTTAGAGCTCCCAGAGCTCAATGTATGCAACATGCAGGACCCTTGTACAAGGGTTTCTTGATGACTCCAACTCATTTGGGAAAATCACAGATTAGATCTTTCCTTGGGGCTTTAACAAGGTGTATCAACCTATACATCATCTTAATGCAATGGAGCCTCCTTGTTCATCGACTTACCATATCCCAGATGATGTCTATCTACTAGAGCAATCGACGAATATGGGATTCCTCAATAATCAAATCCCACCTCTGGTTGTTACAGAGAATCACAGTGGTATGTGTTCAAATAACTCACTGAAGAGCTTCCCCAACCAGGCAACCTCATATGAGATCATACTCGTAGATATGTATCCGGCCACGGTGGTGCTTATGGAAACCGACTTCTACTTCCTACCCATCCATTATATCGAAGCATAATCCAAAGAGAGACAACACTAAAAAGTGCTCCAGCGATCCTCCATACTACCTGCCTAATCAACATTCGAATAATCATGCAGTTTCATATTTCTGGCTGTGTATCTCAATCCATGAGAGATTGTGTCCTGAAGACATCTCAGAATATTCTTGGCACCAATCTAGTGAGGCTCAACCAAATATGAGCTCAAAATGCTAATTCCAAAACATATGTTCGGACGGAGGTTCACCAAGAACATCAACGCGAATGAGTTTTTAAAACTCAGAGGCATTTCCCAAATCTGGTCCGACATCACTACCATATAATTTCTAAAAGTTAAGATCCTCGAGGTAGTCATAGGCTTGCAGTTCATCATACTAAATCTTTCCAATATCTTTACCACATATTTTCCTTGAGATAGGGAAATTTTCCCCTGGCTTCTACCACACTTCAAGTCCTTGGTCCTTCATTTCAAATTCAAAATCCATCTCCCTCTTACATTTATGAATGAGAGGGTTTGCACCTGTTAGAAAGAGGTCATCCACATACAGCACCAGTATGAGAAGCTTGTCATCTTCAACCTTAAAGTAAAGGTTAGGATCAGCTTCACTCCTAGTGAATCCCAGCTTCATGAAGTAGCTATCGATCCTCTCATACCATGCTCGGGGTGCTTGCTTCAGCCCATAGAGAGCCTTCTTCAACTTGCATACATGAGATTTTCGATCATAAATCTCAAATCCTTCGGGTTGCTCCACGTATACCTCTTCTTTGATCAAACCATGCAAGAATGCGGTCTTGACATACATATGATGTAGGTTCCATCCTTGTGAATCTGCAAGGGCTATGATTGAGCGGATGGTTGTATATCTGGCAACAGGTGCAAATATCACATCATAGTCTATACCTTCCTTTTGGGAGAAACCATGAGCCTTATTCTATTTTGTACTTCCATCTACTACAACTTTATCTTGTAAATCCATTTTGAAGTAACAATTGTCTTATCCTAGGGTCTAGGAACTACTTCCCAGACATCATTCTCCATAATGGTCATAGCATCCTTCCATACATGATGCTTGACGGCATCTGAGAATGATGAAGGCTCATTTTGTATGATTATGTTCATACTGGTTAGGTATCCCTCATACCTGTTGGGTTTCTTACTTTCACAGAAGGTTCCTCAGGGTGCAACATTTTCTTCAGCATCATCAAGTAGCCCCCTAAGCCATGAAGGCCTCTTCCTCGAAGAGGAAGGCTCAGGTAGCATCCATCGGTTCTTCCACATCAGGCATTGTTACATCATCTACCCATAGAGACAGCTTCCACAATCGTACGGTACCACACCATTCTACGTTGGAGTATGCAGTGTAGTAGTCTCCCTCTTAATGCCAACCTCAGGGATGCCTGAGTGAACCAACTCTAATATATTAGAGGTCTTGCTTAGGCTTGAGGGGAATGGTACCCTTTTGAGCTTTCCTTCGGCACATCTTGGATATACACCTTCTTTCTCTACTCAGAATTTGGGCATCCCTGTCACCATTTGTCTTACACCGAGTAGAGCTTTATAATGAAGGGGGGCAAACCTCCGATGCCAAAGTTCATACTGAAGAGATGTGTCATAAGACATGATACCTAGCGAAATTCCATCGACCTAATATAATGAATCAATAAGAACCCCAAGAGTAAAGGCATCTTTAACATTATTTTTCGATACACAAACCTTGCCATCGTTGAAGGTTACCTTGTAGCCTTTGTCTTCCATTGCTGAGATGGACACCAGGTTCTTTCAGAGGTCAGGTGCATTTAATACATCCTGGAATTTCTATCCTTCTTGAATGCTTGTCCTCTTCCTTGATTCCCATCTCTCCTCTTACCTTTGCTATTGAATTTGACATTCCTTTGATTGCCATCAGAGCGATTTTGATCATTGTCCTAGTGTGAGTCCTTTCTATCAGGGTGCTCCCTTGCATAGTGACTTACTTTGTCACAGATGTAACATCGTCCTTTTCTTCCACCCTTAGGTCTAGCCTTTCCTTTTGATTTAGTCCCGAAATTATTTCTTTTCTTAGCATGAGAAGAAAAGGCAACAGGAGGACCTTTAGGCATGGGCATTTCTTGCTCTTCTGCCCTTGTTTCTTCTTGAATGCATCTATCCATTAATTCCTTGAAACCAAGAATTACATGATTGTTCAGAAGAGTAGTCTTGAACATGTACCATTCGTATGGTAATCTTCCAAGAGTCATGGGTGCCATTTCCCTATCAGCAATAGTCTCCCCAATAGATAGGATATCATTCTTGATCTCGGTGATTCTTAAGAAGTATGCTTGCATACTCACATCTTTACCCTTCTTGATTTCCCTCAGCTTATTTCTAAGAAACAAAACTTGATTTGCATCATTAAATTTAAATAAACTCACTAGTCTATCGTAGATTTCCTTGGAGGTGTCCAGTTCAGGGATGTAGGCCACCAAGTGCTTGTTGATAGAGTCCCAGATGATCTTCTTTGTTTTGACTTCTCCGGTTTTCCATTTGTACCTGGCAGCAATGGATGCATTTGATGGAGGTTCAACAATATTGCCTCTTACATGGTCCAGCACTCCTTGATCTTCTAGGGTTAGATCGATACAAATCTACCATCCGTGTTAGTCATCTTTCTCACGGAGCTTGTCTTCGGCAGGAAAGAGTGTTGAGGACCCCATAGTTCTTTTAGGATAGCCTTGCCAATATTCTCTTCGATGATTGCTCTTACTCTTGCTCAGGATTTTTCTTCACCTCAGCTCTGATACCATGTTAAGTTATGGTATGTTCTATGCTTATAATAGTTTACTTCTTTTTCTTCTTATATTCCACAGATTAGCAATCACATGTACATAAAGTAAAGTGCGGATAAAACATTAAACGATCGACATAAAACAAGCCAAGACAAGAGACACATGATGTGGTGGCTAGCCAGGGACAAACCCCACAATGTGTGGGGAAACCCTTTGATCAAATCTTCTTTTATCTTCAATAATTTAGCAGAGAGAAATATTACAATAAATCTGATTTATATCAGCAGTAGCAAACCCTAGATCAGCAACATCAGCATTAGTGGCTTCATCGTCAAAACAAGGAAGATGATATCTCACAAACTGACTGTCGGATCGGCTTGATTCCACCACAAAAAGTTGCAGCTTTCAGAGGAGGTTCAAATGAACCTATAGCGCAGTTCAAATGAGGAGATATTCTAGTCCATGTAGGTCAAACTTCACTTCTGCAGTTGCAGCTTCAGTTTCAACATCTTCCTTCAAACTAGGGTAGTCGATATCTTACAAACTGTCCGTCGGATTGACTTGATTCCGCCGCCAAAAGTTGTGGCTTTCAGAGGAGGTTCAGATGAACCTACAATGCAGTTCATATGAGGATACCTTCTAGTCCACGCAGGTCAAACTTCACTTCTGCAGTTGCAGCTTCAGCTTCAACAGCTTCCTTCAAACTAGGGCAGTCGATATCTTGCAAACCATCCGTCGGATTGACTTGATTCCACCACCAAAAGTTGTGGCTTTCAAAGGAGGTTCATATGAACCTACAGTGCAGTTCATATGAGGATATATTCTATTCCACGCTGGTCAAACTTCACTTCTGCAGTTGCAGCTTTAGTTTCAGCAGCTTCCTTCAAACTAGTGCAGTCGATATCTTGCAAACCTTCCGTCGGATTGACTTGATTCCACCACCAAAAGTTGCGGATTTCAGAGGAGGTTAAGATGAACCTACAACATAGTTTAGATGAGGAGATCTTCTGTTCCAAGCAGGTCAAACTTTACTTCTGCAATTGCAACTTCAGTTTCAACAGCTTCGAGCTTCACATGTGTGAGGGAGAAACCCTTTACTGTGCAGTAGAGAAGAGACTCTTTTCTGCGCAGTAGAGAGAGAGAGATGTGATGAGATGAGTGAGTGAAAATGAGGAAAATTCCTCTTGTATTTATACACAAATGATGATGATTGAATAGATGGGACTATTGGGCTTTTGAGCCTACATGAGTTGTAGGTCTTCTTGATAATAATTCCATAATCAAAATAAATTCATATCTCCATGAATACTTATCGGAATTGGATGATATTTATATCAATCCTACACCTCTCGACGAGAGGAATATAATAAAAATATTATTAGCCATGAATAAGATGATCCACATGATGTTTTTCCCTAGTTGCCAATTTTAACAACCACCATCACTATCTTGCCGATGCCATCAATGAATTCTTGCTTTGACAAGGGCTTCTTGTAAACCTTCAATCTGTGCCCATTAACAAGTAAAGGAATAGCCTCTACATCAATGGTTCTTATCTACACTGAATCATTATCATGATATTTCTCTATGACATAAGGCCCTAACCATCTAGTCCTTAACTTTCCTTTAAAAGATTTGTATCTGGAATCATACAACAAAGCCCAATCACCTTCTTGAAATTGTTTGTCCTTTATGTTCTTGTCATGCCAGATATTCCTTTGAAATTGAGTCACCTCTATGTGCAGGAGGGCCTACATTCTAAACTCATCTAAACTATTCAGCTGGAGCAATCTCTCTTGTTGTGCATTGGTGAGATCTAGATATAGTTGTGCTTCCATTCTTAATGTGTTGTACTCAAATTCAATGGACAACAGGGCCTTTTTCCCATAGATCAACTCATAGGGAGCGAATCCAATGGTCGTCTTCTAGGTAGTATTGTAGGCCCAAGTGGCCTCAACTAATCTATCTGCCCAATCTTTTCTGCTATTGCTAATCACTTTGGTGAGAATGCCCTCCAACACTTTGTTGGTCACATCCACTTGCCTAATAGCTTGTGGGTGGTAAGGAGTGGATGTTCTATGCTTGATCTTGTGTTGACTTAAAAAATTTTCAATCATGTGCAATGTAAATTGGTTGCCTTGATTAGTGACTAGTTCTCTAGGGTACCCAAACTTATAAAATACATTTTCCCTTAAGAACTTAGCCAATTTATTCTCTCTTGCTGCCTTGATTTTCCTTGGTTTCAACCCACTTGGTCAAATAGTCAGTGAACACAGTAATGTATTTCTTTTGCTTGGATTGAGGGTTAATAGGTCTAATGAAATCCATGCCCCACTTGACAAATGGCTCAAAAGTCACTTGAGGTTGCAAAGGCATTTCATCCCTTGGAGTAGGCTTTCCCATCCTTTGGCACCGATCACACTAACTAGTATACCTTCTCACATCCCAATGAAGAGTGGGCCAATAATACCCAACTTGTAACACCTTGAATGTTGTCCTCTTAGCTGCAAAGTGACCTCCACAAGGCTCATCATGACAGGTCAAAAGGATGTCAAAGACTTCCTCCTCCCTGACACATCTTCTCAGAATTTGATTTGGGCTAGTTTGAAGAGGTTGCCCCCAATCCAAGTGAATGGGGCACTCTTCCTCACAATCTTGATTTTATCTTTGGAGGACAATTTCAGTGGGAATTGTGCAGACACCAAGTAGTTTGCTATGTCATCAAACCATGGAGAGAGAACTAAAATGGCGAATAAGTGTTCATCTAGTAATTGATCATCAACCATTTCTTCCTCCCCTATAGGCAAAGTTAATCTGGATAAAAAAATCTGTAGCAATATTCTCCTTGTCAAGCTTATCAATAATAGTTAGATCAAATTGTTGTAATATAAGTAACCATCTAATAATTGGGCATTCACATCAATTTTATTCATCAAATATTTAACTACAGCATGCTCAGTATGTACAAATGTTTGGTAACCTGTAATGTAATGCCTAAATTTGTTCAGTGAATACACAACATCTAGGAGCTCCTTCTCAGTTACAGTATAGTTCAGTTCGACCTTTGATAGATTCTTATTGATGAAGTAAATGACATAAGGTAACTTGTCATCTATTTGGCCTAGAGCTGCTCTTATGGCTTTGTGAGAGGCATCAACATGTATATGGAAAGGAAGGGCCCAATTTGGGCCTCGGAGAATAGGTGTAGTGGTCAACTTGTCCTTCATGGTGTCTAGGGCCTCTTGACAGCTTTTTGACCATAAAAATTAAGAGTCTTTGGCCAATAACCCAAATAAAGGAGAAGATAACTTGCTGAAGTCTTTTATAAAGCTCTGATAGTATCCATCTAAACCTAGAAAACTTCTGACATTTCTCTGCTTTTGCAGAGGTGGGATCCTTTGGATGATGGCTATTTTATTTTGGTCCACTTGTAGTCCTTTCTGGGATATTGAATGACCTAGAACAATCCTTGTAGTCATCAAGAACTAACATTTTTTGGGACTAAGGGACATGTTCATTTCAATGCATTTGTTCAACACCTTACCTAAGTTGGACAGAACCTCCTGGAAATCACACCCATAGGGTGTAAAATCATCCATATAAATTTCTACTGCATCATGGACTAGCTCGACAAAAATACTCAAGACTGCTCTCTGGAAAGTGGCAAGGGCATTGCATAGGCCAAAAGGAAGGACCTTATAGGTAAAATTACCCCAAGGACAAGTGAAGGTGGTTTTATACTAGTCTTTTGGGCTGATCTGGATTTGATTGTACCCGCTGAACCCATCTAGGAAAGAGATAAACATTTTCCCTGCCAGACCATCTAGCACTTGGTCAATTAAAGGTAGAGGGAAATGGTCCTTCTTTGTTGCTTTGTTTAACTCTCTGTAATCGACACAAATCCTCCACTTCCCATTTTTCTTTGGAACCAACACCAAAGGAGAGACCCACTCACTGTCCGAGATAGGGTAAATGAATCCTGCATCTAACAGCTTTTGCAGTTCTTCTTTGACTATATCCTTGAGAGTTGGATTCATTCTCATTTGGGGTCGTCGGATTCGTTTGCAACCTTCTTTGATATAAATGTGGTGAGTACACATCGAGGGGTGCACTCACTTCATTTCTTTGTAACTCCAAGCAAAGGCATCCACATGTTCCTTTAGCATGTTGCACAACTTTTCTTCTTGGTGTACTGAAAGAGATGGGTTGATTTTCAAAGTTCTCTCAGGGCCAAATTATATGGTTTTTTCATAGGTGGGGTTTGAATTAGCTAAGCATAGATCAATATAATGGTTATTCTGTTGGGTTGTGTTATATTATTTCCACGACTAGCCCACGCAGTTAACTGGGGGGTTAAAAGGGGGGCAGAGCACCCCCTTCATTGCACCGATTGCGTAGCGGGGGGAGTCACAGGGGGTTTGAGGGGTGCAGGTAACCCCACTCTATGGGGTCTGGGGTAGTGCCTCATAAAATTTTGGTTTTGGACCCTATGTTAGGTTGGGCGGACCTACCTATGGTTTTGTGCATGATTTTTACACATGGTTTTGGATGCGATGGTTTTTCGGTCCATGGTTTTGGACGCGATGGTTTTCGGTCCATGGTTTTGGATACTTCGGCATGTATAAATATGTATTGTAACATTGAAAGGAATATAATGAAAAATCAAGCTAGTAGTCCCGGTTTTGGGATCCAAAGGAAAATCTCTGTGTATATGTGTTTTATGTGTTATTCTCCCGCATTGTTTATTTTCTATGTTTTAGAATTTGTATGCAAATAATTTCTGTACGGGGTTAAAACCTACATTTGGTATCAGAGCTATTTTGGCTTCAAGGGGGCACCTTTTTTGCTGAGGGGTTTCGCATGGACCTGTGGTAGACCCTGTTCAGTGGGAGATCTGCGGGATCGATTCTGGTGGTGAAAGAAGATGGCGAGCAGTGGAAAGATAGAGATCGAGAAATTTAATGGTCAGAGTTTTGAGTTATGGAAACTCAATATGGAGGATTTGTAGAAATTCTCACTGTAGATCAACAAATTATGCAATATACTAAAACACAATACAAGATCTACTTCTACAACACTTTGTGGAAGCTTAATCGAATTGAGAAAGATCAAGAGAACACATATAACTAAGAATGAGAAATAAAACACACAAAACACAGAAGAAATAACCTGGGGAAAGCCTCAGCCTAAAACCCCAACTTTGTATTATCATACAAGTGGAAATCTTGTTCAAGTTACAAAAAGAATCAACTCTCAAGCTATCCTTGTCTCTCTGCAATCAAACAATATAGCTCACAGACTAAATAGACATAGTATATGTCCTCCTTAAGCCCTCCAAGCCTCCTATTTCCTTGCGCAATTTTTCTTGGGGTCCAATGATGTCACATGTGTGAATTGGCCTCATCACACTCACTAAAACCTCTGATCTAACTGCGCAACCCTCAAGGAAAGAATTCCTTCTGCATGCAAGGAATATTCACAATGGAATATGCTAGCAACTGATAGTATATTGCCCCTCCATCTGATCTCAACTGGGTCTCTGTCTAAATTGACATGCATGCGTTATTTATGAGAGAATACTCAGTTATCTGAAGTGCAGTAGTTATATGCATGCAAGCATTAACTAACTGAACTTACATTAATTCAACAAACTGTTTGAATTAATCTAACTGGACTTGACTCAGTTAACTAAATCAACTAATTACAACTCACTCTTATCTCTTTAATTGATGGATAATTTCCTCAATTAATGGAGAAACTTGTTGCATGTCCCCACATAGACTTCAAGTTTGATTTTCCTTAATGATTTTCCTTAACTAATTAACTCAAGATGAATTAATTAATTATTTTCCAAATATCTGCTAAGATCAAATTCGAATTTTACTTCACTATTTTAGTATAGGGACTGACTAAAATAGGAATGTATCCTGAAATGCTATTTATAGAATGTTATTTTTAGCACTTCCATTTTTCCATCCATTGTTGCTAAGATCAACATTCGTTGAACTACTATTTATAGCAGTGCTATTTTTAGAAATTCTATTTTTAGCATTTCTTGTTGTTATTTTCAACAATTCCTCTCTTTTTAGCATTTCTTGTTGCTAACAATCCCTCTCAATAAAAAAGGGATTATCAGTAACTGCAATCCTGTCTCTATGGAACTCGAACTTGCATTTTGACAATGCCTTTGTCAAAATATCTGCATCATGGTCCTCGGTCGAAACATACAGCAACAACATGATCCTCTTGACCACACAATCTTGAAGATGGTGATACCGGATATCTATGTGCTTGGACCTGGCATGAAAAATTGGATTCTCAGAGAGTTTGATACAACTCTGGTTATCGTAGTAGATCAATGTAGGATCCATCATCTGACCAAACAATCCCACTAGAATCTTCTACATCCAAATGGCCTCACATGCAGCCTGACTAGCGGCCATGTATTTAGCCTCTACTAAGCTAAGTGCAACTGATCTCTATTTCTTGTTGTACCAGGAAACTATAGCTAAACCAAGGTTGAAGATTCCTCCAGAAGTTCTCCTCCGGTGTGATGGACACCCTGCCCAATCTGCATCTGTGAAGCCCTGAAGCTTCACTCCCTCTATCTATCTATACCACAATCTGAACTGAGATGTGCCTCTGAGGTATCTCAACACATGCTTCGCTGCCTTCCAAAACATCTTGGTAGGCTGAACCATAGCTTGACTCAGTTGGTTCACCGTAAAGCATAAGTCGGGTCGTGTGTTCACCAGATACATAAGTGAACCCACCAGCTGCCGATAAACAGTAGCAGCTACTACCTCACTTAAAGTAGCATCCTCCTTCCTCCAGTTCCCAGCTAGAGGAGGCTACATGGGCTTGCACTTCTCCATGTGAAAGTGCCTGAGTATCTCATTGCATACTTGCCTTGAGACACAAATACTTCCCCATCTTTTTGCCACACCTCCATGCCTAGAAAGTAGTGCATAAGGCCCATGTCCTTCATCTCGAACTCTCTTGCAAGGTCCTCCTTGCAAGACTGTATCAGCTGATCATCACCTGTCAAAATTAGATCATCGACATAAAGAAAAATGATCAATGGTTTACCTTTTACCATGATGTGGTAAAGGTTCGCATCTACTTCACTCTTGGTGAAGCCCAAATGAGTTAAATAGTTGTCGATCTTGGTGTAGCAAGCACGGGGTGCTTGTTTCAGCCCATACGAAGCCCTCTTGAGTCGGCACACATGTGACTCACCATCGAAGGTCCCGAAACCCTCTGGCTTCTCAATGTACACCTCCTCCTCAATATTCCCATTGAGGAATTTTTTCTTTACATCCATCTGGTAGACCTTCCACCCCATACAAGTTGATAGTGCCAACATCGATCTAATCGATGAGTACCTTACAACGGGAGAAAAGGTCTCATTGTATTCGATCCCCTCGACCTGTGAGAAACCCTGAGCAACAAACCTTGCCTTATGTTTCTCAACATTGCCATCATCTGCCTGCTTTACCTTGTAAAGCCATATGGAACTCACCACTGACTTGCCCTGAGGCCTTGGGACAACATCCCACACAATTTTGAATGATAGAGTCATACTCCTCTACCATTGCATCAACCCAGACTGGTTGCTGCATTGCCTCCTCAAATGAAGAAGGTTCGGTATCTACACACTCCCCAACCAGGGCCATGTACCCAGTGTACTGCTCGAGCGACCTCCTCTATCTACGCTGAGAAGATGGTTGTCCCACATTCTCCCGCGCATCCAACATCAACCTGTTAGCTTCCCTTGAGCGTTTCTACCCATATCTAGAAGTATCAACATGAGTGGATGTCTCCACTCCCAAATCCTTTGCATGCGGCTGCTCCACATCAATCTGAGGCTCCTCCTCCTTAGTCACTGAAAGTTCCTCATCTGCATGCAACTCGATCTCCCTCTTAAGTGATAAGCGCATGGATTTTTGTTCGTCGAACTTCAGATCCATGCATACCACAGTCCTTTGAGTGGAAGGCAGGTACACCCGATAATTGTGGGGTGTATCCGTGTACCCCACAAGTATTCCCAGCTCAGCTTTTGGGTCTAGATTCTTCCTGGCATCTTTGCTCACATGAAAGTAAACTGATGATCCAAAGACTCGGAAGTGACTTACATCAGGTTGCTTCCCAGAATAGGCCTCCATAGGTGTCTTCATCCCCAGTATATGGTGTGGGCTTCTGTTCTACAAGAATACTGTTGTATTGCATGCCTCAACCCACAAATGCAGTGGTAGGCTTTGGTCATGTAACATCGCTCGAGCTACTACCACAATCGATCTGTTCTTCCTTTCGGCCACCCCATTCTGCTGTGAGTTATGTAGTGTTTTCAATTCCCGTTTAATACCTTTGTCAACGCATAAGCCTTTAAACTATTGGGAGACATACTCTCCACCATTGTCGCTACGCAAGGCTTTTATTTTCTTTCTAGATTCCTTCTCTGCCAAGGCTTTAAACTCAAAAAAACTCAAGAAGGTTTGATCCTTCTTTTGCAAAAAGTAGATCTAGCATCTACGAGAAAAATCATCAATAAAAATAACATAGTACCTTTGTTTAGCGGTGGAGGCTGTAGAGAAGGGCCCACAAACATCTGAGTGAACTTGCTCTAGGATTTATCAAGCTCTACTGTCTCGATCCGGAAAGGAATATTTCACATACTTACCCAAGGTACAACCTTTGCTTGTAGTCGTCTGCTCAAGTTTTCCCTTAGGTAATCCGGTAGAAATCTACTGCATGATCTTCAGGGCTCCATGGTGCAAGTGGCCCATTCTTCTATGCCATAGCTTGCCAACATCTTGGCTCTGCACCATCTCAGCTTTGGAACTCAAAGCGGCACAATCATCTACCTCCAGCTTGTTGAGATTCTTGACTCGAATCCCTATTCGCTTTGTCTTTCCATTACCGATATGCCTTAGGAATACCTTTCCTTAACTAAAGCCTACATCATAGCCTTTATCTTCTAGCATAGTGATAGACACAAGATTCTTCTTCAGACCTGGTACATACTTTACATCAATCAGGGTGAGGGGATCTCCATGCTCTCTCTGAAACACAACTGTACCTTCACCTGAAACACGGTACTTTCCATCATCGCCCATCTCGATCCGCATATGGAGATCCTTCTCCTCCAAGGTACTCAAAATATTCTTGTCACCTGGCATGTGGAATGAAGCTCCATTGTCCAGGTACCACACACATCCCACCATGGATGAAACCATGCATGCAATAAGTGAGAAATCCAGCTCAAACTGTGAGGCCAGTGCCTCAACATCAAATCCCTTTGAGGAACCTTTCTTGGATTTCTTTTGTGGACAATTCCTAGCATAATGGCCCACTTCATGACAATGAACGCATCACACTTTTTATTTGTCAATCTTCTTCCCACCATGGGAAGAACCAGATTTGGGATGGGACCCCTTCCCTTTCCCTTTCCTCGCCTTACTTGGTAAGTCTAGATTTTCCTCATCTTCTTGCTTCGATGAGGATCCGTCTCTGGTGCTTCTTCTTATTGTTGGCATTATGGCACAGATTTGGCACTATGACACAGGTGTTGTCCTTGATGGCAACTCACTCAGATGACAGATCATAGTTCAGTAGGTTAACAACACAGAGTTACAGATCAAAATTCACAGAATGAGGAAAGAGAGGTATACGTAGGTTCACCTTGACAAAGTAGTGTATACACGTAGGTTAACAGATCAAAAGGAGCATATACATACGCACACACTTTCACAGAATGAAAGGCGCTTATATCTTGGAAAACTAAGTTTTGGTCTAAGGTATTTTGGTCCATGGTATTTTGATCCATGGTATTGGTCTAAGATATATGGTCTGAGGTATTTGGTCCAAGGTATTGGTCCTAAGCGGTTTTGGTCCATGGTATTGAGTAAGGCCTAATACTATAAAAGGAGGAGAAGATCATTAAGCAAAGGCACTCAAGTATTGAATATCTGATGAAGAGTAAGATCTAGTATAAAAGTTATTGGGTTATGGTGCATAGCTGGATCTGAACCAAGGATGAACCTTAGCGCTTGATGAAGGATAAGATCTAATGATGGGTCAAGATCTTAAGGCTTGAAGTGAAGTATCTTTATGTGGTTTGATCATTTATCTAAAAAACTGGTGCATGTTGTAATATGTAAATATGATGATCTGGGTATAACAGAATTATGGAATTGTTGTAATGTTTAAATCATCATTTACAGATCTATACGTAGGTTCACTTTAGAAAAGACACATATACACACTGGTTCTGCATATCAAAACTGCGTATACATCTTAAATTTGATTTGCAGATCTGTACGCAAGGTCACCTTGAGAAAAGAGCGTATGCATGCAGGTTTGACACATGGAAGTAGCATATACCTCATAAATATGTTTTAGCTGCTTCTGTTTGTTGTTGCAGTGTTTTGGGTTTTGGCTTGGGTTCTAGTTATTGTATTATCGTTACAGCATTATGAAAGATCATATTGAAGGGTTGTCAAAGCGATTGATTGATTCGTTTGAGGTTGGTGCAAAGGAGATTGGTTGATGCAGATATATTTGATGATTGAATGATGTTATTGATGGATCCAATTTGAAAATTTATGAAACGTGGTCCCTGGAAGAAAAGATAAGGTTGTAGCCTTCTGCAGGTAGAAGCCTACGTACTGGTATAAGACTGCACCAATACAAAAATTGTAAAAAGAACTTTCTTATTAAAAAGAAGATAGAGACGATTGCAGCAGGTGGTTTTCACCCATATTGGGTTTCCACCTTATATCTTGTGTTCATGTGTGTGATTGTCTGTTTTGTTTTTACTGCACCTGGTTACTGTTTATATGGTTCTGATGCACTGATTAAAGATCAACATATGTTGAATTAAATAAATCATAAGTTTGCAGGATATATGCTAGTTGCCTTAAACACAGTTGCGTATACACGCTAGTTCCATTAACTGAAGTAGCATATATGAATCTGATTATGGAAATGAAAAATTATTAACTTGCTAATACCGATTCACCCCCTCTCTTAGTATTATTTCCAACAATTGATATCAGAGCAGGTCCTTCAGAAGAAGCTTGATCGCTTGAAGGAAGATCCATCAAAATGAGTAATCAAGAAAGAGAGGCATCCATTAGACCACCAATCTTTGATGGAAGCAACTTCATTTATTGGAAGGTAAGAACCATAGCCTATCTTCAACCTCTTGGAACAGATGTCTAGGGAATCATGGAAGGAGGATATACATTTCCATTAACAATTCCTATAGATGCGGCAGGTAAAAAGAAATATGAAACCAATGCCAAGGTTATCAATACATTATTGGGAAGTCTGTCACAATCAAAATTTGTCAAAGTTATGCAACTCAAATCTGCCAAAGAAATATGAGACAAAATCATTCTAAGCTATGAAAGAGACTCTCAGGTAAAACGTGCAAAATTGCAAACTCTCAGAATTCAATATGAAACTCCCAAAATGCACAATGATGAAAGTATAGCTAGTTACTTCTTACATATAGATGAGATTGTAAATTGCATGAAGAATTTGGGTGAAGAGATAAAATAAGTTACTTTAGTTGAAAATGTTTTTAGATCCTTGTTTGCTAAGTTTGAATCAAAAGTATCTGCCATAGAAGAAAAGCAGGATCTTCGGACTATTACTATGACACAACTACACAGAATATTAACTTCTTTCAAGATGAGAAAAAGAGTTCCATCAGATATGAGAGAAGCCACATTTAAAGCTTCGTGAAGAGAAAAACTCAATGAATTAGGACATATTTCAGAAGGAGAGGAAGAAGCAAACTTTGTCAGAGGGAAACTACCTTTCAAATGTTTTGCTTGTGGAAGAGCGGTCATTATGCTGCCAAATGTCCTCATAAAGATAAGCTTGATAAAGGTAAGGAATCAGTAAAATGGAATAGAAAACAAAGTGTAAGTAATAAGAGCTACTATACACATGAAGATAGCGATGGTTTATCAATTAGTGATGAAGATGAAAATAGTAATGACTATAGACTTCTGATGGCTTTTGAATATGATGATTTCTTGGATGCTTTAGATGAAGATGACCTTTATGAAGAAATCTCTAAACTCAAAACCTGTGTAGAAGAAAAGAATATGATTATAGATACTTTGACATTCCAACTTGTTGAAAGAGAAAAACAAAATGAAAAATTAGAATGTGAAATTGTGGGTCTAAGAAAAGATATTTAGAAAACAAAAGCTCTCAATCTTAGATTTGCTAAAGGATCAGAAACCTTAAATTGACATTATCAAAGTGCAGTGTTCTCCTCTGATAAAGACAGGTCTTGGATATACTAAAGAAGCATCTCAAGCACAGCAACCATAAACCTCCACTAAAAGCTATCGTGATGCAGCAAAGAGCAATGGACAGTTTGACAATCGTCAGCAAATGCATAAAGTAGATCACTAGGTAAATCAGGCTCAATTTACTTCAAGGATGAATAGAAGCTACAACCAACCTCAAGTAAATCATACTCAATATGTTTCAAGAATGAACGTCAATAGAAGGTACAATCACCAGGTCAGTAGATTCGATAATCGCAGGAACTTCTTTAATGGCCAATGCTTTTCATGTCATAACTTTGGACACAAAGCTGCTCAATGTGTTGCCTACAAGATCATCATGACTAGAGAAGCACAAAATCAAAGTAATGTGACAGGGATAATGAAACGGACCTACAATAACTTTTCTCTTCTTGAAAATGAAATAGAATTCTCTATCTGCAACAACTTCGGTCATGAAGAATCTGAATGCAGGAGTAAATTTCGGCAAACATCTCAGAAGGATCAAACTCCATTAAGTCCCAAAATATGGAGAAAGAAAGAACCACAAACAAAAATATGTGGTATAGCCTTGTATGCAAAAGGACAAGAAAATCAGTGGTACATCAACAGTGGATGCTCAAAACACATGACAGGTGACAAAGAAAAACTTCAGTCATATAATGCCTTAGAAAAGGAAAAGAAGGTCTCATTTGGAAATGACACTCTTGCTGTCATAAAAGGTAAAGGCTCTATTCTCTTAAATGAAAAAGTTAAAGCTGGGAATGTTATGCATGTTGATGGTCTAAAGCATAACTTGTTGAGTGTCAATCAAATGTGTGATCAAGGAAATGAAGTATTATTTCGATCAAATGGATGTGTTGTTCGTGAGCTTGATATAGGAGAAACCGTGATCAAAGATATAAGAACTCCAAACAACTTATACATACTCAAGGGAGGACAACAACAGTGTTATCTAAGAAAAAATGATGAACATTGGCTATGGCACAGAAGATTGGGGCATTTAAGCTTCTCTCAAATAAGAAAAGCATGCAGATTCTAGGTTGTTCATGATCTTCCTAACATCAACATTCTAGAAAATACAATATGCAAATCATGTCAATTTGGTAAGCAAACTAGATCGCACTTCCCTGAAAAGGAAGGATCAACTAGTAAGCCTCTTGAGCTTGTTGATACTGATTTATGTGGACCATCAAGGAAAAATTCACCTCATGGAGAAGAATACTTTATATTTTTCATTGATGATTTTTCCAGAATGTGTTGGATAGGACTTCTAAAGCATAAAGATGAAGCATTTGAAAAATTCAAAGCCTTCAAAGCTTTGGTTGAAAATGAATCAGATTGCAAAATCAAATGCCTCAGATCTTATCGAGGAGGGGAATTTACCTTAAATGAATTCTTTGACTTTTGTGAAGAACATGGAATAAAAAGACAATTCTCCACTGCAAGGACTCCTCAGAAAAATGGAGTGGTAAAAAGGATAAACAGAACTATTCAACAAATGGCTGCTAGATGAGTCTAGAACTCTTGCAACCTTCTGGGGTGAAGCTGTCGTCGCTATTCTCAACCAAGAAAATGTTCGGGTAAACAACACTCAAACTCGACATGAAATTTGGTATGGTAAGACTCCTACTATAAAATACTTCAAAGTTTTTGGAAGCAAATGTTACATCAAAAGGACTGATGAAAAACTTGGTAAGTTTGAACCCAGAGTAGATGAAGGTATTCTCCTTGGTTACTCTTCACGAAGTAAAGGATATAAATGTTATAATAAAAGACTTGGAAAAATTATTGAAAGTATTGATGTTATGGTTGACGAAGCATGCAAAAATCCAAAGCAAATAAAAACTGAAGATTATGAATAAGATGAGGATTATCCTCCCACATCAAATTAGACTAATTCTGAAGAAGAAACTAATGAAGCACGAGAAGAAGAGGTAACGGTAGAAGAAAAGACTCCATCCAGGTATGTTCAGAAAAATCATCTAGAGACTCAAATTCTGGGACAGAAAGAGGTACGTGTGCAGACAAGAAGAATTATTACAGAAGCTTCAAGATATCTAGCATTGCTATCATCCACTGAACCTCAAAATGTAAATGAAGCCTGCAAAGATGAATGTTGGGTCAAGGCCATGAATTAAGAACTTGAGCAAATTGAAAAGAATAATACTTGGGAATTAGTTCCTAGACCTCATAATAAGAATGTCATAGGAACTAAATGGATATTCAAAAACATGCTGAATGAAAATGGAGAAGTCGTTAGAAACAAGGCCAAACTTGTTTGTAAAGGATATTCTCAACAAGAAGGTATAGATTTTGAAGAAACGTTTTCACCTATTGCTAGACTTGAAGCCATAAGAACGTTCCTTGCTCTTTCTAGTTTTCAGAAATTCAAAGTATACCAAATGGATGTAAAATATGCCTTTCTTAATGGAGACTTAGAAGAAGTCTATCTTGAGCAACCAGACGGATTCATTCTTGGAAATGATGCAAAACTTGTATGCAGAATCAGAAAGGATCTCTATGGTCTAAAACAAGCTCCAAGGGCCTGGTATTACCATCTTGACAAATATCTCCATCAACAAGGTTTTTTAAAAGGATCAGCTGATAGCAATCTATATACAAAGATCAACAATAATAAATTGCTAATACTTGTTATGTATGTTGATGATATCATTTTTGGTAGCAATGAAGAAGCCATGATTCGGAATTTTGCTTTGGTAATACAACAAGAATTTGAAATGTCCATGCTTGGCGAGCTTACATATTTTCATGGTCTACAAGTTCAACAAAATAAAGATGGTATTTTTCTATCACAAACCAAATATCTCAAACAGATCTTGAAAAAATATGGCATGGAAGATTCTAAACTAGTATGTATCCCAATGGTAACAGGATGCAGTCTCAGCTCAAATGATGAATTAGCAGCAGTACATCAACCAACTTACAGATCCATGATTGGCAGTCTGCTTTATCTAACAGGTACCAGACAAAACATCATGCATGCAGTAGGAATAGTTGGAAGATTCCATGCAAATCCAAAGGAATCACACCTTCAGGTAATCAAAAGGATTTTCAAATATCTTCAAGGAACACATAATTTTGGTTTATGGTATCCTATAGATACAAATCTTACACTTCATGCATATACAGATGCAGATTGGGCAGGAAGCATTGATGATAGAAAAATCACTAGTGGTGGTGCATTTTATATGGGTTCCAGATTAGTGTCTTGGTTCAACAAGAAACAAAGTTCAATTGCATTATCTACAACTGAAGTAGAATATGTGGCTGCTGCATCTTGCTGCACACAACTCCTTTGGATGATGCAAACATTGCAAGACATTCAGATCACATGTACTCCACCCATCTCCATTCTATGTGATAATACAAGTGCCATCAGTATTTCAAAGAATGCAGTCATGCATTCCAAGACCAATCACATACCCATCAAATATCATTTTCTACGTGAACAAATGCTTGAACAAAAGGTCAAATTAGAGTATGTTCCCTCTAAAGAACAGGTTGTTGATATATTCACCAAACCATTACCCAGAGAGACATTTGAATATCTCAGATAGAAGCTGGGAGTAGTTGATGCATCATCTTGCTGTTAAAACTTATCTGTTTCAGAGAAAGGTGGTTATACGCGAGTTCCATGAAGCGTAGTCACGTACATATGTTGATTTCTATGGATATAGTCACGTATATGTTGTTTTGAGGAAAATTAGTGGGCCAAGACTCAGAATGAAAGGGGTCTGATATGGTTAAGTGAATTATTTTCTCTTCTTGATGATGGTTACAGTTTGTGGATGACATGTGGAAATATGTTGGCTCTCATAAGTTGTTGAAAAATTGATGTATATTTGATTGATGATGATGCCTGGATAACTCTTCTACTGTATGAAATGATCAGATCTGACATTGATCATCTGGCACAGGTTCAGGGGGAGCATATAATTCTAAAAATGCATTGTTGGCATTATAATAGAATACCTTGGTACAGATTCATACATTTGTTTTTCGGTTTAGGTGGAACAGGTTCAGGGGGAGAACATGGTTGTTGGTCTGGATGCTGATTGACAGATGCTGCTTATGATAGTTGCTATCATGGTCTTGTTTTCGATATTTGGTCTTTATTATATATGTCATGTATATCTTTTAATGTAAAGGTCATGAAACGACCTATTTTTTTACCCTACTATGCATGGTATGGATGATGTAATGTTCTTGTTTTGATATGTATAAACAATTGGTATATCCCCACTTGGTTGGGAGATGGATGTATGTATGAGTCATTGGTGATAGGAAGGTCATTTATGATGTATTTATAGAGTCATGTTCTTCTTTTAAAACATCTTTTTGCAGACCTTGCTTATATTCAGGGGGAGCATGGACTCGATCATGGAGCTCAATCAGCGCACTTCAGCATATCAGAGAGTTCAACATGTACTCAGGGGGAGCATAACCCTTTGCCCTTGATGAAAAAGGGGGAGAGTGACTTGGGGTTGCCATCAAGTTCAAAGGGGGAGATTGTTGGCATTATGATACAGATTTGGCACTATGACACAGGTGTTTTCCTTGATGGCAACTCACTCAGATGAAAAATCACAATTCAGCAGGTTAATAACACAGAGTTATAGATCAGACTTCACAAAATGAGGAAAGATAGGTATATGTAGGTTCACCTTGACAAATTAGCGTATACACGTAGGTTAACAGACCAAAAGGAGTGTATACATACGCACACACTTTCACGGAATGAAAGGCGCGTATATCTTGGAAAACTAACTTTTGGTCCAAGGTATTTGGTCCATGGTATTGGTCCAAGATATATGGTCCAAGGTATTTGGTCCAAGGTATTGGTCCTAAGTGGTTTTGGTCCATGGTATTGAGTAAGGCCTAAGACTATAAAAGGAGGAGAAGATCATTAAGAAAAGGCACTCAAGTATTGAATATCTGATGAAGAGAAAGATCTAGTATACAGGTTATTGGGTTATGGTGCATAGTTGGATTTGAACCAACAATGAACTTTAGCGCTTGATGAAGGATAAGATCTAATGATGGGTCAAGATCTTAAGGCTTGAAGTGAAATATCTTTATGTGGTTTGATCATTTATCTAAAAAACTGGTGCATGTTGTAATATGTAAATATGATGATCTGGGTATAACAGAAGTCTGGAATTGTTGTAATGTTTAAATCATCATTTACAGATTTGTACGCAGGTTCACTTTAGAAAAGACGTGTATACACACTAGTTCTGCATATCAAAACTTCGCATACATCTTAAATTTGATTTGCAGATCTATACGCAAGTTCGCCTTGAGAAAAGAGCGTATGCACGCAGGTTCGAAACATGGAAGTAGCGTATACCTCATAAATATGTTTTAGCTACTTTTGTTTGTTGTTGCAGTGTTCTGGGTTCTGGCTTGGGTTCGGGTTACTGTATTCTGGTTACAGCATTCTGAAAGATCAAATTGAAGGGTTGCCAAAGTGATTGATTGATTCGATTGAGGTTGGTTCAAAGGAGATTGGTTGATGTAGATATATTTGATGATTGAATGATGTTATTGCTGGATCCATTCTGAAAATGTATGAAACGTGGTCCTTGGAATAAAAGAGAAGGTTGTAGCCTTCTGTAGGCCAGCACCTATGTACTAGTAAACATATCGGCTAGTACAAGAGCTAGGGGGTTGTAGCTCCCTTCCAGAAGAAGCTGGAGAATGAGAGAAGGTTGTAGCCTTCTGTAGGTAGAAGCCTGCGTACTGGTATAAGATTGCACTAGTACAAAAATTGTAAAAAGAAATTTCGTATTAAAAAGAAGATAGAGATGATTGCAGCATTTGGTTTTCACCCACATTGGGTTTCCACCTTATATCTTGTGTTCATGTGTGTGATTGTCTGTTCTATTTTTATTGCACCTGGTTATTGTTTATATGGTTTTGATGCACTAATTAAAGATCAACATATGATGAATTAACTAAATCATAAGTTTGCAGGATATACGCTAGCTACCTTAAACACAGTTGCGTATACACGCTAGTTCCATTAACTGAAGTAGCGTATATGAATATGGTTATGTAAATGAAAAATTATTGACTTGCTAATACTGATTCACCCCCCTCTCAGTATTATTTCCAACACTTATTTCCTCCTGCATCAGATCCGACCAAAGTCGTTCCCAATCTAGCAGTTTTTCTCTTCCATTAACCAAGTCTTGGTAGGTATGCCAGCTCTTACGAAGATCGAGGAGTGCAAGACTCACCATGTCATGATCAGCAGTCATGATCCCTACACTTCCAAGCTCATCCCTACAGGTGGTGAGCTTTTTCAGATATGTAGAGATCGTGTCGCCATTTTCACACTTGATCTTACGAAGCTTGTCTTTCAGCGCTAGCTTCCTCTGATCGCTGCTATTCTGATATAAATCTTTCAATATTTTCCACATCGAAAATGGTATCTCCTTCCCATGGAGGCTTGCGGCAATGTTGTCTCAAACTCCCTCCAGGAGGATTCTCCTTGCTCTAACCATGCATTTCTTCCATTCCGCCAATTGAGTAGCATCAGTCGGCTTGGGGACTTCTTGATCAATGAAGTCCTTTAGACTGTTATCCTCTAATACTGCCTCCATGTGATCCTGATAGGATATATAATTTGAGCTTCCATCAAGGGCATACTCGAGTCTTAAACCATTGAACGCCATAGGTGAAATTGAGATGTGATAAGAACTCGATTTCTATATTCAGGAACACAAACTTCAAATTTCTCCTTCTTGTATACCGTTCTTTGCCTTGATCACCTTTGCTCTGATACCATGTATAAATTCTCACTGTAGATCAATAGATTATGCAATATACTAAAACACAATACAAGATCTACTTCTACAACACTTTGTGGAAGCTTAATCGAATTGAGCAAGATCAAGAGAACCCATATAACTGAGAATGAGAAATCAATCACACATAACACAAAATAAATAACCCGGGGGAAGCCTCAACCTAAAACCCCAACTCTGTATTATCATACAAGTGGAAATCTTGTTCAAGTTACAAAAAGAATAAACTCTCAGGCTATCCTGCTCTATCTACAATCAAACAATACAACTCACAGACTGAATAGACATAGTATATGTCCTCCTCAAGCCCTCCAAGCATCCTATTTCCTTGTGCAATTTTTCTTGGGGTCTAATGATGTTAGATGTGTGAATTGGCATCATCACACTCACTAAAATATCTAATTTAACTATGCAATCTTCAAGGAAAGAATTCCTTCTACATGCAAGGAATATTCACAATGGAATATTCTAGCAACTGATAGTACACTACCCCTCCATCTGATCTCAATTGGGTCTCTGCTTGAACTGACATGCATGAGTTATTTATGAGAGTACTCAATTATCTAAAGTGTAGTAGTTACATGCATGCAAGCATTAACTAACTGAACTTACATTAATTTAACAAACTATTTGAATTAATCTAACTGGACTTGACTCAATTAACTAAGTCAACTAATTACAACTCAATATTAAAATTCACTCTTATCTCTTTAACTGATGGATAAATTCCTCAATTAATGGAGAAATTGTTGCATGTCCTCATATAGACTTCAAGTTTGATTTTCCTTAACTAATTAACTCAAGATGAATTAATTAATTATTTTACAAACAACTGCGAAGATCAAATTCGAATTTTACTTCACTATTTTAGTATAGGGACTGACTAAAATAGTAAGGTATCCCAAAATGCTATTTTTAGCACTTCCATTTTTCCATCCATTGTTGCTAAGATCAACACTGGCTGAAATTCTATTTATAGCAGTTCTATTTTTAGCAATTATATTTTTTAGCATTTCTTGTTGCTATTTTCAACAGCATCTGTTGGTGGATAAAGATTAGTGGGTCGTGGTAGATCCAAAGACTAAACCAACGGGAGTGTCCGATGAAGAATGGAAGAAGTTGGATCGGAAGGCAAAGAGCACAATACGATTGTGTCTCAGATTCAGTATTTTTGAATGTATCAGGGGAAGCTACGGTGAAGGCTTTGTGGGACAAGTTAGGGACTTCGTACCAGTCTAAGTCTATGTTGAATAAACTGTTCCTACGAAAAAAATTGTATAACCCGAGGATGAAAGATGGAGACTCGGTGACAGAGCATCTGAACATATTTAATACTGTGGTAAGTCAATTATTATCTATTGATATTAAAATTCAGATGAAGATAAGTGCATTAGTTTATTGTGTTCTCTACCAAATCCGTGGGATAGTCTGATTATTGCAATAGGTAGCAATGCAACTGCCTTGAAGTTTGATGAAATAATGTTAGCAATAATTAATTTGCTGTAACTGATAACAAGATTCATACAAGATTCTGAATGTAATATATATTATATATATTTATATATATATATATAATATAATTATATATATGTAGTATGTATGTTGTATGTATGTATGTTGTATGTATTGTATTATGTATGTATGTATGTATGTATGTATGTATGTATGTATGTATGTATTATGTATGTATATATATATAGTATATATATATTTTATAAAATGAATGCTTGAATGAACGGCTGGGTTGGCTCCTTAAATAGGAGTTGACTGCCACACTAATCAGAGAGACATGTCTTCGGACTAATGTCTGTTTCATTAACTAATTATTTGCTAATTAAAATTATTTTATTATATTTTTTTTTTTTAAATATACTTTTATATTTTAATATTTTATTTAATTTGTTATGATTTTAAGTTCATAACATTGCCTTCCCCTTAAGATGCTTTGTCCTCAAAGCATAGGTAGGCCTGGGTGTTGATGCATGAAACATTCTGATTCCCAAGATGAATCTTCCTCTGGTAACCTCTTTCATTTGATGAGGTATTCCTTTATTGTCTTAGATCATAAAACTTTTTCTCAAGTAGCAATTATACCCTCAGGTTCAAGGATTATTCTTCCTTCTTCATTGGTCTCTGGTATTTCTGTTTGTGCTATTTGATTTTGCTATAATACTTTTTTGATACTTGATACGTGAAAGGTATTATGGATTCAACAATTGTCTGGTAACTTTAACCCATAAGCTACTCTACTTATCTTTTTAATTATTTGGTATGGTCCATAATATTTAGGTGACAATTTATTCTTCCCTTGTTGTTTTAGTGATAGTTGCTTATAAGGTTGGAGTCTAACAAAGACCCAATCTCCCTCCTCGAACTCTCTTTCAGAACGGTGTTGGTCAGCTTGTTGTTTCATTCTATTACGGGCCATGGTTAGATTTCCTTTTAGTAAGTTGATGATTCTTTGAATTTCTCCTAAGTGATCTTTAATAGTTGGTACCCTAGAATCAAAGAATGCGAAGTCTTTCCACTTGGGTGGTTCGTAACCATATAGGGCTTGGAAGGGTGTCATCTTAGCTGACATGTGGTATGTGGTATTATACCACCATTTGGTCAGGTTTAGCCACTATGTCCATCTGTTTTATTTATCTGTAACGAAACAATGAAGATATGTTTCTAAGCATTTATTAACGATTTCGGTTTGCCCATCAGTTTGGGGGTGATAGGCTAAACTCATATTAAGTGATATTCCTGCTTGATGGCAGAAATCCTTCCACAATTTCCCTTTAAACCTTACATCTCTATCACTGACTATGACCTTAGGAAACCCGTGTAGTTTGTAAATGTTTTTACAAAACACATCAGTGATTTGTTTGGTTGTGTCAGTCTTTTTGATAGCCATAAAGTGGGCATATTTAGTGAGCTTGTTGACTACTACAAATATTTTATCCTTCCTATCAGATGTAGGTAGTCCTTCAATAAAATCCATCGAAATCTCTTCCCACTTCTGATTTGGAATGTGTAGTGGATGTAGCAACCCTGGAGTTGGAACATTTTCGCTCTTGTTTCTTTGACAAATATGACATTCTAAAACATATTTATGAATTTCCTTGCTCATACCCTTCCAATAGAATGATTGTCGAATGTTGTAGTAAGTCTTGTAGAATCCAACATGTCCAACTACTGGTGAATTTTGAGATTGCTTTAGTATTTTTAGCTTAAATTTGGATGCAAGTGTTAGATAAATTCTCCCCTTGTACCATAAGATGTCATTTTTCCACTCGAAGTTGGTATATTGACTGATATTGTTGATCATGGAGTCACTATCCTTATCCTTGGCATATGTTGCTCGTATTTCGTCAAACCATTCTAGAACGACTATCATGGTGGCACATGTTGTGTGATCATCATCCTTACGTGATAGTGCATCAGCTACGACATTCTCCTTTCCCTTCTTGTGTAATATTTCTAAATCGAACGCTGACAACTTCTCCATCCACTTCTGTTGTTCTGTTGATAATGTATTTTGCTGAAGTAAGTATTGAAGGTTGTTGTGGTCAGTTCGGATTGAGAATATACTTTCAAGAAAATACTGGCGCCATTTCGTCAAAGCGTGTATGATGGCGTGCATCTCCTTTTGGTATGTTGATTTTAAGCCTTCTTGTTTATTAAGTTTCCTGCTCTCAAATGCTATAGGGTGGTTGTCCTGCATCAATACAACTCCAATTCCAAAACCAGAAGCATCATATTCGACCACGAATGGTTTGGAGAAATCAGGATTTTCTAGTACTGGTGTGGTTGACATCACTTCCTTTAATTTCTCAAAACACTTGTATGTTTGGTCATCCCATTTAAAAGAATTTTTCTTTAACAAATTCGTTAGAGGTGTTGTCAGGTGTGCGTAATTTTTTATAAATCTTCTGTAATACCCTGTTAAACCCAAAAGTCCCCTTAGCTTAGATATGTTCTTGGGTTTTGTACACTCTTTGATTGCCTTGATTTTGTTGGGATCCACTTGGACTCCTTCCCTTGATATAATATGACCTAGGTGTTCAACTTCTTTCTGCCCAAATGTACATTTTGATAGCTTGGCGTAAAAATGGTTCTTTTCCAAAACAGACAATACCTCTTCTAGATGTTTGAGATGTCCTTCCCACATCTTATTTTACACTAAAATATCATCGAAGAAAACTAATACGAACTTCCTAAGGTAAGGATGAAAGAGCTCATTCATGGTGGCTTGGAAGGTGGCTAGTGCATTTGTTAATCCAAATGGCATGACCTTGAACTCGCAATGTCCTTCATGAGTCCTGAATGTTGTCTTTTTGATGTCTTCTAAACTTGTATCTGGTAGTAACCTGATCCTAGATCTAACTTGGAAAAATATTCTGCACCGTGTAATTCATCTAACATTTCATCAATGTGCGGAATCAGAAACTTATACTTAATAGTGATTTTATTTAAACCTCTGTAATATATACATAATCGGAAAGATCCATCCTTATTCATGACCAATACTACGGGCGCAGTGTATGGACTTCTACTCTTCGTAATGATTCCATGCTTCAGTAGGTCTTGAATTAAGTGCTCTATTTCTGTCTTGTGGTGATGGGGATAACAGTATGGCTTAACATTAACTAGAGTTGAGTCGGTTTTAACTTCGATAATGTGTTCAATTTGCCTTTCTGGGGGTAAATTCATTGGTAGATCTTGGAAAACCTTCTCGTATATTTGGATCAAGGAGGAAATCTCTGATGTTTGACGAGTCCCTTCTGTTGATAATAATTCCAAGTGCTGACATTGTGCAAAAAATGCTAGTGCCCCCTTGTGAATAAGCTTCTTCATCTGTTGAGCAGAGATGACTTGTGTTGGTGGTGCCTAAAAATAGAACAATTGATATTTCCGTCCATCCCATTTGAATCTAATGAATTGTTTTTTGTGGTTTGCTGAATAAGTGCCTAGTGTTCTTAACCATTGTACACCTAAAACAATATCTACTCCTCCTAGGGGAACCGTATAAAAACTGGACTCTATTGTATAATCACTTAATTGCAACTTAACTTTATGGCACTTGCCAACTCCTTCTATTTGTTTTCCATCTGCTACCATAACTTTTAAGTCAGCTAGTGGATAAGCAAAGATGTTCAATCTTTTTGCAACATTGACATCTACAAATTTGTGCATACTTCCTGAGTCCACCATCACAATAACGCTTTGCTTCTTGATGTAACCTTTAAGCTTCAGTGTTTGTGGTTGATCTATCCCTGTGATGGCTGCTATGGAAATTTGTGGCATCTCGTCTTCTGATTCTGGACTAGGATTTGCATTTTCTTCATTTTCTTCTTCATCAAAGATATCTTCTGAGGATTCCTCTTCTTGCTTAGCTTAATAGTTGTACAATTTTTGAGTTGCGCATTTGTGTCCTGGATGATACTTCTCTCCGCACTTCCAACATTTTCCATCTTTTTTTCTTTCGACATTAAATTGTTGTTTTCCTTCACTTTGTAAGGGTGGTGGAACGTACTTACTAGTATTCTTTGATGCACTTTTACCCGCCTTTCCTTTGAATTGGCTGTTAGTCCTACCGTTAGTGACATATGGTGGTTTGTGAAGTTTATATTTTCACTCAATAATTATGACTGCATGTTTGGCCTCCTTAATAGTTTTAGGTTTATGCAATTTTAATTCTCTGCAGATATAATCTTTAAAGCCATAACGGTACATTTTTAGCAGCTCCTCATCTGAAAACTCTCTCTACCTTACTGCTAACACTTCCCAATCATGAGTGTATTCACTCACTAATCCTTTTTGCTTTAGGTGAACAAATATCTCATACACATCATCCTCCTCTTCGTCATGAAACCTTTTTAACAAAGCGCTTTTAAGGTTTTTCCAATTGAATGAGCAACCCGTGCATTTTGATGACCACCACAGAAACCAATCGTATGCTTCTGCTTCTAAGTAAATGGATGCAAAGACGACTTTTTCTTGTTCACCGAGTGGAGGGTTTGCTAAAAAAATTGCATCCATCTTATTTACCCATACGACGATGCCTTTAAAGTTCTTTCCATCATACTTCGGTAATTCATTTTTTATTTTAAGATGGTTCTTTCCGGGAGAATGCATATAATATTGGCTCCCTTCGAAGTGAACTTGGGGTTTTTGTTGCTTCTCATGCCTCATGAAGCCCTTCTCTAGGGAAGTCTCCCCTTCTGGAGTCTTGGGGCTTTGTGTAGCTAAAGGTGGATCGACCTCTCTGGGGTGTCGGTTCATCAAGCTTTTTAAGGAGGAGATCTCGTTGGCCATCTGGTCCTGCTTACTAACTGACTTTTCGATGTTATCCATGCATTTGCATAGCTTACTGATGTCCTCTTGGATCTTCTTCATAATTTCATTGTTGTCGTTCGTCATTTTGTTCTGATTTTTTTTTAAGACCCAATTTTTTATTT
>APFE030998812.1:0-26622 GCA_000404065.3 Pinus taeda | reverse complement strand
CCTTTGTATTGCCAAATAAATTTCATATTCTCTTAACTAAATGACATTTTGTTCCTTTCTTTCACTGTCTATCATGATTACCGTCTTCTTTTTCTATTTTGTGTTACAACTCAACTCAGACACACCAATGCTTTTGCATTCATTCCATGGGCCTTTTTTTCCAACATATATATGTTTTATAGCTTCCACATGCATTCAAAATACTATTCGTAGGAAGCTAATAAGGTAAAAATCATTAATATACATTATTTTAGTAGACCCAAGGCCATGCACATTATCCTAAATATAATTTATTTATAAATTTCAAGATAAAATGTCTTATCTTGCTTTGCACATTTCTCATAGTAACATATCAATTATCAAAACAACTATTTGTTGTAAGTTATAGTTTAGATGTGGTTTTATCACTTGATCAATTACTATTTAGCTATTTTTGTTTTTTTTTTTGTTAATAACTTGTTAAGTTTTGATTAAAATAACCTACAAGTGGACTCAACTATGTCCATTCCTTAACTATTCACCATTACCAATATTTGTAGTCAACCTGTATTTCAATGGTCACCCATTATCAACATAGTGCATTTCGCACTGCGTGCCACCTTGTTTGCTTTCTTCATTTAACATTGCAGGTATCTAATTCCCATTTTCAAATTGTTCCATAATTATCTTTACCACTAATTTAGAGTTTAATAGATTTTTTTGGGAGCTAATATAATTTGTAATCATTATTTTGATACTCTACTATAGCTTCACATGGGTCTTGTATATCTAGGATTAGAACATTCTACCCACGGATATCTTGCTTATTTCACTGCAAGGCTGGTTCCAGTCTCTTTTTATAAAATTTCCACTCTTTTTCTTGGGTAGATGTTTTCCATTCATTCCATTATATAGTTTTATTATGGTTAGTGTTTTTTTTTTTTCCTGCTTCCTATTTTTAGGATTCAATCATCTCAAATATACATTTTCTTGGTAGAATATCTCATTTCATCAGTTGTTTCTAATGATTAAACATCCTTGGTAGTTTAATTCTCAACCCACAAGAGACACCATTGAGAGTACAAATACTATCATTATTTATTTTTCTCATAGTTGTACTTTCCTTGTCTCACTATAAATACGATCTATGCTCAAGAAAAATAATTTTTCCATACATGTCGTATGTTATTAACGAGCTTAAGAGCTTTCAATATTTTTCCGATTCATATATATTCTTATATATATTACTATGAATTATATTTGATCACTGTATTGTATGCTCCTTTCTTACTTAATCCATTTTTTTTGGCAAAATACAAGTTATTCTCGATTTCTATATTACATTCTTACTTGATCTTACTATGAGAACCTATAGTATACTCTATGTGCTACCAAAAATCATGTAACATTGACTATAGAAGATTAATATTTCCCATTGCCACTTATTATCCCATGTTAGGTTATCAGTACTATATTCTATAGTTCCTATCTTCTTACTTTATTCCATAGTAAGGACTTGTAGGAAATACTATGTGTCTCTTTAATCATTGACAATTGTTCGTACAAAATTAATGCTTCCTATTTCCATTTGTTATCCTATCTAAATTTTTCTGTAAGATATACTATTGTTTTTACCTTTCCTTTTCCCAAATTAATTCTGGTTCATATATGTCATAAATTATCATGTCTTCAAGTCACATCCCAACCTTCATTTCTCTTGCAGAGATATGTCTAACACATTTTTTTCTTCTTAATGTTCAGACTTTCCATAACATGGATTACTAATTTAAGAGTCTCTTTCCAACCTTCCGATTTATGTTCCTTACATCCCTATTCCAAACTAGTTGTCTCAGCAATACCTGAGCCTATGAGTGTTACTAAATTTAACATGGCAAATATATTTTTGGGTTTCTTTGTTTCAAAACTTGACAATTTGTAGTTATATCTATTTCAAAGAAACACACAAACAACTTTGTTTGTATAATTACCCAACATTGATGCCTATATTATATCATCCTTATTGACATGCTTAGTAGATAATATCAAAAGATTACCCTCAACTTCAATTAATCCCAAAAGAATAATGGGTATCCCATTTAGGTTTTATACAAGGAAAAAATAAGTTGTTTGTGAAAGATTTCCCAATTACCTTTATAATTTGGCACATGTGTGAATGAATTTTTTTTTTTCTCGCCAGTCCAACATATATCTCCTTTTGATGGAAATCAATTTATATACCTTGAACTTGTCTGAAAACCTCCTAAATGACTGTATTTACAGGTTTTTATCTGACTGTTAAGCTAGTCAAAACTTATTTCCCATACTATCTTTAGAACCTTAGTTTCCCTTTTCCTCTCATATTGACATGTAAAAATCAATTAGTATGGAAAAAGGTTAATTCCTCCTTCAAATCAGAATGTTTACTTTGTATCTATCATATTGAATATAACCATGTTATCCCAAGAACAATGGACAAAACCCTGCATAAATGGAAAGGTAGTTTGAAGATCAGAATTATGGAGGTTGATGTCCCATTTTTATCATAACATGCATGTAATTAATGATAAAATACATCTTCAGCTTCATCCTTCCAATAAAATTATAAAGAATTACATTGAGGAGAGTTAGTAATCTTGTATATTATATATCCACGGTTATAACTAGCTCAGTTGTGTTATGAAAAATTGATATTATCCCTAGTGCTTTCCTTTTTCCTTAAGACACCTATTATGTTTACATTAGAGTCAGTATTCAACATATTCAGCCACATCGATAGTAAAGCAAATAAACATTATATGAAAGACATAGGGGACTCCTCTGTCTATGTAAATAAAAAAGGAGTTGACATCCCTAGACAATGTTTTTTATGTCCTTCTCAAACATAGTCATTATGGTTATAACTCAACTAGTCAAATCCTAACTTTCAGAATGACGAATATGATTTTGGAAAGTTATTACCTACAAAGTGTTTCCTTTACATGACGTCAGTTGTCCTATGTCTCTAATTTTTCAATACTCACATATAACATTTTAAGCAACTATTATAATTGTGTATTTCTCCCTTCTCCAGCATTTATAGGAATCAGCCACAATAAAATTTATTCATAACGGTTAGCCTTGATCGTTATAATTATGAAACTATAATATTTCATTTATCATGTACATGACACATAAGATGTTAATATGAATTCTCGTTTATTTATCCCTGAATTTACTAGTTGATTTATGTAACCAGTGTATAGGAAATTTTTGTTCAATAGTTGTAGTACGATTTATTCTTATCATTAGTGTTAGAAAACACTCTTGAAAACTGCCAGAATTATTAATCCTACTTTGATTTACAGCTAAGACCACCTGAATTATTAATCTTACTTTGATTTACAGCTAGTTTTTATCATTTTTCACTTTATAAACATTACGTGTCTTGTTTTCTATGAGAAATAACTATCCTCATTTATGCCCATCAAGCTCGTGAGTTGAACCAGGCTCTTCTACTACCTGTCATGTCCTTCTCTGGTGACAAGCCTTACTAGTATACTACTTAATTTTTTTTATATTTATAATTATTCTAATAAGACCCCCCTTTATAATTCATCTTTTTAGCATTGGACTTTAAGTATTTGGATGAAGAATGATATTGGGTCTTCTTGACTTTTCACCTTTACAACAATATACCACCATTCTAGTTTACATGTGATCATATATACATTATGTAAACTACATAACTTTTCCATAAGGCTTCAATTACATTGGCACTTATTTATTAATGCCTATTTAGCCTTCCTCATAATTCACATTCATGATGCTCTTATCCTATATTTTTAAGAGCACCATGGTATATCTTACGACTAACTTTATTCAGGCATTTAAGAGTTATTCCCTCCCTTGGTGTTTGTTTCAAAGAACCTAAAATTTTAACCCTCAATTTTCTTGTCTCCATGGTTAACAAAACTTGTTCAATTATAGTCTTATATATATATATATCGTTTTTCTTCTTCCCCCGAACTTATCCTTGATATGTAGGATTTCCAAAGATACTGTTTTTTCAGTTTCATCTTTCCCTTCTTATGATTATAATATGTGTGATAGCGAAGGTGAATGATCTTTAATTGGTTCCATACCAGTACCTTTACAGGCTTGAATCTTGGCGTATTACATCCATGCACCTTCATATAAGTATAAATTTTCCTTGAGATAAAGTTTAAGTGATTATCATATCTTTCAATGATCTTGTAAACTTGCATAAAAATGCCATGGCTTTAGAATCCAAATTTGATCCAGCGTTGAAGTACAGGGTTCTTTATGAATGACGATTAGGTTGAGAGTATCGAGATTACTTCGGATAGAGTACTATTATTCCTGAGGATGATCATCACCAATCACCTCCCTCGATTTCCTCCGATTGCACATGCTTGTCACATGGGTGAAGGGTCTATGATAGGTGAATGGTGTAGATTCAACAAGAAAATCTAATGGTTTCGGTTGTCTCCTCTAAAACGCTAAAACTACTACAACTTGCATTTTGTTGTTTAGTTGTGAGTTACGACCCCTTGAGCAAAGTCAAGTGAGCATTTGACAGTCACAAACCTACCTTATTCATTTACCCATGTATCCAAATATTACACTCCTCATTTTCTAGTGGTTATTCACACTGGCTTCTTAATCGCTGTATTTAATCCTTTGTTACATAAAGGATATCAGTTCCCTGTAATGCGAGGCATAACATCCCTTCAGTATTAAAACTTCCAGTTTCTAGTGCATGGCCATCTGACACAGAGTAGGCCTTGCATTTTGATTTTCATAGGTAACGAATTTCTTTGTAGTCATTCTAATTATGAAATTAATTTTTCCTCTTTTTATCTTTGATTTAGAAAATTCAATTAATAATTTGGGTTTTATTTTGGGTTAAAAGGTAAAGAGGAGGATATGTACAGAACCAGGGTCTACTTTGCTCTCAAGTTCCCATAATGAAGTCATGCTCAACCATGAATGCTGTTATTTAGGTAATTATATGGGTTATGTTCTTACTAGGAGTCTTCCATAAGGTTCTATAGTCGGGGATTTTCAAGACAACATTGATTTCTCGGCTTCCTCTGGCTTAGGTGCATTTGGTTTGCATTTTTGTTGAGTAATTTCACTCCATAGTCTCATGAGGTTTGTTATTGTATGTTAGTCATTTCTCGTTAAAATCTTATTATACTTCTCATAGTACTTACTCTAGTTTAACATTGTTCCTTCTAGGCATGAGATTGTATTTATGAGGGGACCAATGGTATCATGTAGTTTCTCAGCATCGTGGTTACCTTAGGTGACCGAGATGCATTTACCACTTCCATTTTATTTCCGTTTTGATGATGGAAGAGTTTATTCTTACCACGGTTAGGACTTCAGGCTTCCACTTTTTGTCTAATATCAATAACTCCTTCTTGTGTAGAAGGTCATGGTGGTATATCTTAATTCGATAATTTCATAATGTACCCCCACCTAAAGTAATGGATTTAGATTGGGTGAAGTACCTTCCCAACTTGTGCAGCCAATGACACTAGTTTCAAGCTTGTTTATTTTGCACATCAACTACTAAAACCATTTCCCCAACTGGGTAAGATTTCCTATGTTTTGGCTCCTCTCTAATTTCGCTGACCTAATCTGAATTTCTACTCATAATTTCATGCTATATAGGTTTTTACTAACTCGTGGTATCATTCCAGGCTTTGTCGAAACTCCGCTTCTTGATTTAGCATTTCTAGTTTAAAAATCTTCTAACGGTGAATGATTATCCTAGTTATTACCATATTAGTTTCTCATTAGTTTTTTAGGTTGACTAGGAATCCCCTTGTTTCCTTTTGGTGATTATTTTCTCTCATCCCCCATGCACAGATGATCGAACTCAAAAATTGTTCATGTATTTTATCTAGTTTGTGCCGATATCATAAGCTCTTGTTGTTTATCTTTGAAATCACTATCAGAATTTCCTTATATGAACAATTATGTTTCCCTATATTCGAATTTTCTGACCAGTATATTCATGCCCCTCTTTGTGGTTTTTGCCCTCTCTACTCTATTTTCGTTTTCAGACATTAATGGACATTCTTCATTCTAGGTGGATAATATTGATACTTCGTGTAAAGGAGATTAACCTGCTCTTTCTTGGTCATAGAACTATTGTGGAAGTTTCTTTTTGGCGAATTTTTTTACATTATTGAGTTTCTATTTCACGTGCCCCACTAGTTTCCCTGTTGATCGAATTGATTGTAACTAAATGACAAAGTATTTTTACTGTTATTGACTTTTTTATGGGTTTATATATCTTTTATTGGATTAACACCCAATGTCAATGAACTATAAAAGGGATAATTAACTTTTGATATAGATGATGAAGGATTTTTCAATTCCCTTATTTTTCAAGCATATAATCAATGTCATAAAGAAAAAGTAGTCATATTAAATTTAAATATTTTCATGCGAAAAGATTCAAGTCTCGTGTGCAGGCATTGTATCTCTTAATTGACCCATTATAGGATTCCTCCATCTGGATAACTTAATTTATTTTGGTACATATTGATTGTACATTCTTGAATCCTTTTAGGTAAAGTAATGTCCCATATATTTTTTGAATGATTCCTTTACTTAGTGTCTTTTTCTTCTACTGTTGCATACACCTATTGATTTTTATTTTCCATGTTTTGCCACATCCATTTCTTAATTTTTATTTATCTTGAAGCTTTGTTGCGAATGCTAAATAACTAATCTTCTTCCATTACTCACGTTAGTCATTTATAAATTGTATGGATACCTATAATGGACTTTGAATTTATATCAAATATTCAAAATTATCCCAATTCCAACAGGTACTAGTAAGGTCTTGATATCCCTACTAGTTCAACTATTTAATACTACTGATAATCCCTAATTTTTGCAACACTAATTTCCTCAGCACATGATCCTTCACAATATAGTTAAATTTATCCTCCTTATTGAACTCTACTCTTAATTTTAAGATCACCCACCCTATAGTAGCTTTGTTCTCATAAGATTTATAATAAGAACCATTTAGTCAAGGCTGTAAGATGTCATGGATATGAAGGCTCTAGTTTAGTCAATTGTATCCACAACTCCTTGTTTTTCCTCAATTGAAATCTCAGTCATTATTACAATTAATTCAACATTAGCCATTTAATACTGCAACTACTAATTTATGCATGCACATAAAAATAAAGAAACAATCTAATTTGTATGCATTTTATGTAACTCCCAACAAATTAAGATAAATGGTAAACCATTCAATATTAAATCAAAAACCACCATTAAATAATTGAACACGTTGCAACATATACCTTCAACCTGTTTTGTTTATATTGAGAAGTCAAAACATAGTAATTTTAAATAAAATTACCAGTAGAGTACTTGTAAATTCACACCTGCTCTCCACCCAGCCTAGAACTATTTTCTCTAGTTCACCCGTGAGCTGAGAATTGCTTTCCCCTCCTGGAATCAACCCCCCTCTATTGTTACCTTCATCGACTATTTAATACTTTCTTACATGATAAGTTTTCCTTCTTGGGGTGTCTCGATTTTCTGCACATTTTTATCCACTTGCATGGGCTTTTCCATAAAATCTTGCCTTCCTCTCCTGCAGTGTTTTTATGTTTTTTTTTCCAAGTTAGCATCTTTCTCTAGATAAGAAACTTGATGGATATTTTTTTGCTATCCATTAAGCTTATCTAGAATTTTATCTAGAATCCTTATCATCAAAGAGTTAACCAATCTCATTTATCTATGATTTTATATTCTTTTGTTTAGGCAAGAATATCATTTCTAGGTGTTTCTTTCACAAGTACACACTCTATTCATTTATTCATTATCAATTTTTCATTTACATCATCATTCCAATAATTTTCCTTAGATTTTCCACTAACCTAACTAGAACAATATTATAGTAATGAAGGGATATTATAGCTAATATGCAACTCAAGTAACCATTCGTCATTGATAACCTATGACATAAAGATAGAAATATGAACTCATCATCAGGCATAAGACTATGCAATCAAGCTTTGTTAGTAACCCATGTGATTGATCTCATATTATCAAGAGAAATAGGCTCTACATATGAAGAGACATGATCCTCAAGCAACATAGCACATACATGTGTCATCACCATGTAGCATATGTGAGAACAAATAAAAACATTATAGGAATCACCATTAATTTCAACATATAAAATAGATGCATCATTGAATATGTAATAACAAGAACACATAAGTAGTGAGTGAAACTCATCATTTTCAACCAATTCCAATAGAGACCATCACATGGGTATCCTCTTCATGTACAATTAACTCCACTAAGTGCAACATTATCCAAGACTTTATCATCACTAATAAGAGAATAACAATATCATATGTGTTCTTCAACAGTAACAACTACACATCATCAGTGATACATCTACTTATCATGAACATCATCATGCAACAAGGAATTTTCAAGAAATCATAATGTGAACAATCCACTATTAGAATCATAGCAAATGATCGCCATAAACCTCTGCGAACTATTTAATGTGAGGTGTGATCATTTCCATCTTTATTAATTAGTAAAGCCATCAAAAGAACCAAGGTAACAATGTGATATTGCAACATCTCATAATCCATCATAAGCCAATATTTATTCTATGTAGTATCTTAGAATTAACATACTATAACCAACCAATGGAAAAGATAGAAAGCCAAATAATAATGAACTGAAGCATATTAGAACCTTCTCTGAGTCTTTCCCACTATTTCTTCACCTTGTAGAGACATATATGATTGTCTAGATAAAAACATTCATATATACATGATTGTCCCTTATGAGATCCACGTACTGAATGTAAATTGTTGAATTTTCATAGCCGCAACTCTCCCTCATCCTGTACTATATGTTCTTCTTTCACTGTTACTACATCATATACATTGTCAATAATATATGAAACATGAATATCAAAATAACATGGGAATCATCATTAAGTTATACACATGTATAGCTCCCCTTCGCATACACCAATGTTTCTAAAACTTGACAATCCTCACCTTCTCTTTATGAGGTCATGTACCTCACATCACTTTTGCAGTCACCCTAAGAAGTATTCTTTTAAGAATAGTGTATTGCAGTAGAGATCATCTTCTTTTACTCTGAGTCTAAATCCTCCTCATTTCATCGAGAATTAATTTCTTTAAACACATATAACTTGTTTAAATTTATTTATCATCCTTCTATGACCTTTCAAGTTTCTTCATCTATAACCTTGCATTTGGTTGATGTAAACATGACTATATTTCCTTTGTCCACCATTTGAACTACAATAGAATATTTTTCTTGAGCCCTTCAACTAATAAAGTATGAGTTGCTCCTCTATGTTTATTAATTCTGGATCTATCTTTTCCAAGAACTTTTTGTAGAGCACAATTTCCAAGAATAACCTTATGATCTTTATTTTTCCTAAGAGATTCCATCTTACTCTTATCTTCGGTCATGTGATGAGAGCACCTGTTTTCTATGTACCACCCATATTCATCTTCAAATGAGAAAAAAAGAAAGACCACACCTTATATGTTCTTATTTTTTCCTCTTAGTATGAGAAATGTTAATTGATCAATCCTTCTCAGGCCTTTTGACATTATCTAATTGGTTTTTGTGTTGTGTTTGGTGATTCATTGGTTTATTCCTACATTCTTTTGCTACATGTCCAAACAAGTTACAAGAATAACATCTGATATGGCCAGAAAAGGGAGAAGATGAATATTTTTGTTTCATGTTCTTTCAATTGAAATCAATAGTTTTATGACCAAATATGTTGTAAGTAAAACAATATCCCTTGAAGAAACCTAAGAACCTAGAAGTTGAAGGACTTCTTTCCAGACGACTCCTTTCTTGAAACAAACTGCTTCTACAATTGAACATTATTAAGCAAAGGAGAGAATCGATTAACACTTTTATAGTTAGGGGAACATATTTTCATTTGAATATTTACTTTCCTTGATTATTGATCAGGTTAGCTTCTTCTTTGTTTATTGAGCACTTTAGTTTTTGCATTGTTACCCTTTAGATTCCTTGCACTAGCTTATGAAATAGATTCTCCTTTAATAGTTTCATGAAAAACAAGACTACGTTTAATGGAAGGAGACCTATGACTACTAAGGATGTTATCAAAAATCTTAGTACTATATTGAAATCTCAAACATTAATTCTTTTCTTCTATTAACCTTTTATAATTTTTACCTTAATGTCTATTATTTGGTATTGCTTTCCCCTTTCAAGACACTTCTTTCTCATTCCTTCCTCAACCTTTCTTCCTTATTCCATTTTCTACTTTAAGTTTCTAATTTCTTCCTTCATCCCATTCTCTTATTCTTCAAATATTTGAAGTATTCCTTCATTTTGATTGTTTCACTTTTCAATATCTGCTTTTAGAGAGACAATCTTTGCTTGAAGGAATTCACAATATTGTTTAGATTCTACTACAACTTTTACTGGTTTAATATTATTCATGTTAACATATTACTGCATCTTATCCTTAAGATTAATAAGGTTTTTCAAAGTAAGATCAAGTTTCCTTCTAATATTAATAACTTCCTCTATTATGTATTCTTCTGAATTAGCAACATACTGATATTTTCATGCATTATTATTTTCTTTAGAAATAAGTTTACCTATTTCTTGTTTTGATGAGCAATCGTCCTTTGTTCTTCCTTCATGGATTGCATGTAGATTATCCTATACCTACTTTGTAGTTTCATAATGCATAACTCAATTTAATGTTGAATTAGGTATGTTATTAATGATGTAACTTACCACCTTGTTGTTATTCTGCACTTCTTTGTCTAATGGAGGAATTTTAGTGAAGCCATTGCATACTAAATACCAAACATCATGGTTCATTAGATTAGACTTCATATTTTTTTCCCATTGTTGATAATTATCATTGCTTAGCATAAGTACTCCTTCATTGTCCATTGTTTCTGACTTTCCTTTTTCTTTCACTTTGAGGGCCATCATTTTTCAATCTGTCTTCTCTTTAGAATGCTTAATTTCACTTTTACCCATGATTTCATGTTTAGTAGATTCACTACCATAATTATTACATATACAAGGAAATGGACCACAATTAGAGAAAAAACGCATACCTAATAGTCCTTTGTTACAATCTTCTTCATTGTTGATCAATACGAGGTAGGGTGCTCCCAAAACTCAATATTTGTTGACATTTGTAATTATTACTGCATCTGATATATCACTATCACTACCGTAGATTTTTTAATCCTTCCTTTAAGCTATCTCCTTCTTTCCCATCATCCTTGATCCGTTCCAACAGTTAAGGTTGAACTGAAGTCACCTGCTCTAATACTAATTGTTTGGAAAAATGCTTAGAGGGGGATGTAAATCAGTGATTTAAATACTAACTTAAACCTTTCATTTTTTTATTCAGATTTATGTGTGCTACTGTCATTAAGTAAATCAACCTATGTACGTGACTATGATGAAGGAAAACAACATATATCGAGTTAACTATATTTTCATGAATATCATATTTTGTTTTAATTTAACCAGTGTATAATTACTTCATTATCCTTCAGTTAAAGAGAAAACATGAGTAGTAATAACATAATAAACCATCACACATAATACATCACAACAACACATGAGGAAAATAGGATTTTTCGGTGGAAATCCAATGTGGGAGAAACCCAACACTGCCATCGTCTTTGTATTAATGTTTTATTATAAGGGAAAACATATTAAAAAATTGGACTAGTGCTGACTCATACGAGTATGCAAGTACACACTTGCATAAGGCTATGACCTTCTCTTGTTCTCCAACATCCACTAGAATGGAGCTCCAAACCCCTCATCTTGTTTACAAACTTCCTACTAAAAGGGAGCTTCAACCCCCTCATATGTTTCACCAGCTAACCCTAGAAGGAAGCTTCAACTTCGTCAATGAAGGCTCCAACACTCAACACCTATGAGGACCTCCTTTAACAATATTTCATACAAGATCCATGTGACCCAAAAAATCAAACCTGTAGGCCAATTTTCATTATATTTTCAGAATAAACCCACTACAATCATTCACACCCAATACCAAATAACAATCATAAATCGTATCATTTTATGGAATAACTCAGCGGCTAAACCAACTGAATCATCCAAGCATCATTATAACGTAATCAATCAACACAACTAGATCAAATTAAATCAGGATAGATCATATTAATGCATAGCTACTCATCAATCATCTAGACATTATTACCCATCACAAAAGCCAAATGTTGCAACCCTGATAAAACATATGTCAAAACATATATGCTACTATTCTGAGACATACCTATGTATGTAATTGCTTCTCCTGAACATGACCTGCATACATATCTCAAAATACTTAACTACTAAGTCTAAATCACTATCATAACGAATCAATCACTGAATCACATACTAAATCCATCATAGATCATTAAACTAGATACATATCATCACACAATAGCACCATCTCTAGTCAACATATCATTCCATAAATAATTCAAACCAACCAGAGTTGTTAAACACAAATTATCATAAGAGAGGAATCACTGACAGATAGTAGCAACCATAACAGACTGATCAGATATAAAAAAATATCCCATACTGCAAAACCCTAGTAGATGTATGCAACTCTTATAAAACACTTCCATGTATTTACACGCTTCTCATTCACCACACCTGCATACAGATTTTTCCATACTACAGAATATATGCGTGACTACACAAAGGAAGATCGCCTTATGTATGTGACTTCTCAATGTTAAACCCATGAATAGATATTTTATCACTCAAACATACCTTTGTTGCAACACAACATCTGTAAAACTCAAATATTTACATGCAAGCTATTATAGACATGTATCATACTATCATCATCCCAGATCTATAAAACCATAAAAACATTATTCAATATGTGGTCATTTTATATCTATTAGATCAGATTGATCTCCATGGTTCCTAGTACACACCTATTTCAGATCAAGTTATTCAAAAATAATTCGTTACATGAACACCTTCACACTTGATCCTCATCTCCTTAAATAGTATAAGGCTTACCCAATACCGTAGGCCAATCCTCTATTAATATCAATGGTATTCCTTGATGGAATTAAATCTTCTTTGTGATGTTGATTACGATGAGCCAATACCATGTTAAATACCCCTCGTATTCATAATACAATGGTGGGAAAATTGTAAGTGACTTCTCTTGATCACACCTGTGTATGCACATATCTTCTCTTCACAGGCCCCACATATATTTTCCTAAACTTTAAATTTATAATCTTTCTATCCCTAAATTGATATTCCTTTGTTCATTCTCTCTGTCACATGTGTATCATCCTATATAATCATCCTGCTGTCATAATTCTTACTTATTTATCAAGTAGGTTTCTATTAAGGGAAACACGTTAAGTCATAATGCCAATACATGTACCTATGGCCATGAACTAGAAGAGGTAGTCTTAGAAAAGGAAGGGAAAAAATGACATCTCGAAGAACCCCTATTTTTTTTGGTTAAGGATGTAAATGGAAATGGTGAAAACAGATCAATTTTGATTGAATTTCAACATAATCATGATTTTACTTCTCATTTCCCATTTCTTCATGCATACAATGATGATGATGCTCTTGAGGTTTATGGGGTAGAGGATGTTAATTAGTCATTTGGATTCAATATTTCAAGTCCAAAGGGAGGTAATTATTTTATGGAGAAATTGTGTTCAAAAAATTATGAAGATTAAGAGAAAAGAGAAACAATGGTCATTGGAGAGGATATTAAAATTCTCAGTCTTGAAAACATAGGTCAACAAAAATTACTAGTTTTTTTATGAGAAGGAATTCGCCTTCAAAGAAGAAATACTTAGCGTCAAAAATTAGATGGAAGAAGGGGAGAAAGTTGAACAAGGAATGAGGAAGTAGTACAGATAAAAGGAAGTTCAATATGAAATACAGTGGACAAACGTGGTCTCATTAAGAAGCGATGCAAAGAATAAAACCATTGAGTTGAAATTGGAAAAGAGGAGCCAAATATCTACTTTAGTCAATCAAATCTCAGACTACACAAGGGAGAACCTAGTTTAGAACAAGAACTAAAAAATACAATAGAAAAATATAGTAGTGAAAGGAGTAAGAAATAAAGGTAGCAGTCAATTAATGAGCCAAAGGTTGTACCAAGAAAATAATTTTCATCCTTTGGATATGTCATATGCTTTAGGTATCCAAAGTATGGACATATTGTAGCAAACTGCAGAAGCATGCAACAAAATATGCAGTTGAATAGAAAGTCCTGTCAAACAATCATTCAAGGAGGACTATTATGAACATGAAGATCACCAACAATCAAGTATAATTTTCCTTTTTATGAATACTACTACTCATCCAATGACTTTTGGCATAAGGCTATTGATTTTGGGTCTTATACAAGGAGTACAAGAAGACAAATCTGGAGGAGATATGACTCTATTACGCCATTTTTCGGTCACATAAGGTGTTAAGTGTGTGAAAATCTTGTCCATATGCCCAAATATTTTAAGCTACCCATACTTCTTAGGTAATCTATTAAAAACGGGATTTTTAACAAATTGAATCAATCAAGAAGCCAAAAAGAGATGTAAATGTCATAAACTTGTCCATCAATGCATGGAGAAAGAAAGAGCAGTAAGAAAATGCAACAAAAAATTGAGGCTTGCATGGCTTGAAGTGGAGAATATGGAAGCATCTTGAGCTTGCATGGAAAAGCATTGAAAATGTAGCCATATTAGAAGTGGTATATATGTAATATTTGCATGATAGGAAGAAGGTGTAAGATTTGAGCAGGAGTTGCATGAGGTTTGCAGGTTTTCTTGTTTATTTATAGTTATATATTGTAAATATTTACGCTACTAATAGTCAATTTTCTAAGAGAATTTTGATCAAGGTTTGGGCATGAAGTCTTCATAGAGAGAGTTTCCAAGGATTGAAGAGATTTCGCATGTTCATGGGGAGTAATTATTCTTCCAATGGACCAATAGATTATTTACGTTATGTTTGTCGTGGAAGGGCCCATTATATTTTTCATGCAATTTTTGGCATTGCCTTATTTCAAGGCTCATCAGTACTCAATGTTTCTGAATGTTAATAATGAATTTTGTCATGGTGTTTACTAGAGTCTTTGATATGGTTGATGTACCCTCTTTCATGAGGTAAGGAGGCATAGGCAGTTGCAAATGTTGATGAACATCAATTGGGATGAGACATTTGTAAGCAAATGTTGGAATTTTTGGTTGGATGAAGAATAATTTTCATTCACGTAGGGGGAGAATGTTAAACGTCTCAACATGAGAATGTTAATGTTGGAATTAAACTTTTCCAATGATGTCAAAGGGCAAGAGAGTATGGAAATCAACTTCAGAGGGAAGATCGGGTTTAGGTTGACACCAATGCAAAGTAATGTTGGAAATCATTTAAACCTAATATTGTTTATATTAGGTTTCATCTATGATATCCCATGGATATAATAATGTCTAAGTCTACATGTTAATGTCTTGAAGCTGAGTTATAAGTTGGTGAAGAAGCATGCAAACAACATGTGATAAGGCATCTTCTTTAGGACACAAATATGCTCCAATCTAAGATGTAAATATCATTGTTGGCATTCCCATTCTATCCAAGCAAATATCTTCACTAGGAGCAAGTTTTGTCCCATTGAAGATAGTTGTAGGTGGAATTTTCGAGTTTTGGAAACACTCAGCTAATCCCATGGGTACTTTATATTGTATTTTCACATGATATTTTCTCAAAAAGGTAATGAAACATTACTCCTTATATAGAAAGAGATTAATGTTGAAAATATCCCTCATTCAATGAAGATCAAAGGGAATCAATTAAGGGAGGTCAAATGTTAAAAATACCATACTAGCTCAAGAGTGTATGCAGCAACTTTTTAAGCTCTATACTCTTTTGTAATTATTATTTTAGTCACGTTTGGAAAATTATTCGTGCACTCCATGAGGAAAATTATGCAGAAGATTTATAGTAGTTTTCAAAAGTTTAAAAATGTTGCAGAAGTGTCTTTTGACCAACATCTTATGCAAAGGGACAGTATATGGAGTAAGGAATCACTGAACGTCATTTAGTTTATTATTGTTGCTATTTCATGCACTAGAATATTGTTTTGTTTGCAGGGTTTTTTCTTGGAAATATTTATTATATTGCAGAGAGGACTTACATGCTATTGTTGAGTTGTAAAGTTCTCCTTGGAGCTCAGTCTAAAAATGAATGAAAGTGTGGCTCTAATATTTTGAGGGGCTTGGAGCCTTCATTCAGTAGTGGCTAATCAAGAAAGTTGTAGTTTCTCCTTGCTGGTGGTGATCAACAAAATAATATTCAGGGGGTGGTAGGCCCACCGAGTAGTGGTTGGATAGTTTAGTGGTGGGTATGTGAGACTTATCAGGAGTGATGTATTCCACCATGTTGTATCCTACAATGTAGTGTGAGTAGAGACTTCTTAGTTGACGGTGGGCAACAATATTGTTCAAAGGTGTAGTTGCTCCTAACAGGGGCAAGCTAGTTGAAAATGTAATGATTTTATTTATTAGTGACAAGAAAATAAGAAGAAAAACAAAAACAATGGATGGTTTTTTTCCCTTTGGGGTTTCCACCATAAACCATTGGTGTCTCATTTTTTGATTAATTTTATAATTTTTTGTTGTGTTTTGATGGCCCCATGTGCTACAAATCATCAATTTTTAAGCAAATAATTATTTAGAAAAAAAAAATTGTAAAAGAGACATCACTATTGATTCATAGTCACTATCAATAATGATTTTCATTTCCAAGGAGTGGTGTTCAAGCCATCTATCTCATGTGGAGCTTAAATGCTTGAGGGTCGATCAAGTAAATATGGCCAAGAACAAGAAGAAATCTCAGAAAAGGAAAGGAAAGAAAATGGATAAGAAAAATTAGATCCATAATAATTAATCTTTTTGTTGGTCAAGGATTCATATGACAATCATGAAAATGGACCAAGGGTTGCATCCTGTTTTAACTGTGGATGTAATGGTCATTTTACTTATAGTTTCCCATATCTAGATGCATAGAGTGATGATGATGCTTTAGATATTGATAGGACTTCTCATTGATTACCTTCTATAATTAAAAAGCATGGAAGACTAGATGAAGACATGAAGATGGTGTGAACTCAAATTTGTAATCCCTACATACAATCCTCTACAACACCTTATAAGGGCCATAATAGCTTAATGCTAATTTACTAACTCTCTATTTTTCTTGAGGGGCATATATTTATATGGTTGTAGTCTCTCAAATAAAAAATCCCACATATTAAATTCTCTTTAATTGTAATGGTGGTTTTGTTGCTTTTTCACCCCTTTTCCTTCATAAGCAAATCTTCCTTAAATAATTTGACAAGCTCTTATTGGTTCCATATGTGGTCATATCTATATTGAGCCCTTATAGTCCCTTTCAAAAATGAGCTAATGTATGGGGAACCATATGCATAACTTTCCACAAGTGGGGACATTTTCTGTGAAGTATGGAAGTATATTTTGTTTCAGCATTCTAGCAAGGGAAACACTGAGACCATTCTACCTATTTATCATATGCAAATTAACATATATATCATTTTGAAAATTTATCCATATTCTTAGTTTGCCCAACATATTATGCATGTTAAGATGAGGTATTAGACAATTGAATACCCAAAAAGAAAAATAATAATGCCTAAAATGCTGATATAAATTTGATTTCTATAATTTTGAACAATCTTTGGTATTCCTTGGAGAATTTGAACTATTTACATGAATGTTTCTTCATCTGTACCTACTTTAAAAGGATGAAAAATAGTAAAATATTATTATATATTTTAATTCAATATCCTGCTAGCATAATGACACTCTTTCATTCAATTTTTCATAAAATTCTAAAAAAATCCATTGGCAATTCTCGCCAACCCTAATTTTTCTTGGCTAGTGGTTTTAGGAGCTTTAAGATCTTGATCTTATCTCCCTTATTTTATTTGCATAAACTACATTTAACCAAAAAATATCTTTCACATAAACCTTAATATCACCTTAGAAAAAATTGTTCTTGATCATATGGTAAGTCCTCAAGAACCATTGATGTCCTCCCATAGGAGAAGTGTGCAATTAAAAAAGAAATTTATGTTTGAGTTTAGAATTCTTACATCACTATAGTTGATCTTGATATGAAAATAAATCATTCTTCCACATAAATGTTTCTACTACATAAATGTCTTCACATATTTATTGAATGAACTTGCATACCTTCTCATCCTACTTTCATTATATCCTTGATTCTTTGAACCAATTAAAGTTTGGGATCAAAATAACATAAAGTAAACCCTTTTAAGTAGTTGTTCTGATTTTATTATAAGTGTACCCTTTGTCTCCTATATATACTAAGTAGAGTAATTGTTAGGATCATAAAATCGTGTCGTCTATGTTCTATTCATTGTAAAAAGAGGTTTCCCCATTGATGTGGACTATAAATATTGTCATTTATCATTTTCAAGGCACAAGGTTCATGACGTTTGGATCAAATGTTACGAAGCTCGTGGCTTGAAATGATAACAAACCAATAATCATAATCCATTTCATGGGAAAATCCTTTGTTTACAATAAATGAAATATAGAAGACATCATTTGATGATCCTAACTAGGTTCCATTTGATGATAAAAAAATAATAATTATAATCCATTTCATATAATCCATTTGACAAGAAAATCCTCAATTTACAATAAAAGGAAATGTAGAAGACACTATGTGATGATCATAACTAGGTGCCTTTACTCTACATGTGGAAGAAATGAGTTACGTATAAAATGAGTGAATGGTTATGATGAAAGATTGTCTTATTCTTATAAACATGATACATTTAAAATGGATATATATCTTAATAATATAAATGAAAAATAAAATAGATATGGAAAGTAATAACTTATATACATAGAAAGTAATAAAGGGAATTAAAATGTTACATAAGTTATGTTTGGTCAAGATAGTTGTTCATTTTAAAGATGGTTGAAGATAGGGATTCATGTCCTTTGGTACTTTTATTTCGAGAAGATCATTCTATGAAACAAAAAATAGATTCAACTAATAAAATCTTCCATATTTGAGTTAGAGGCAAAATATACCATATATAGGTCCTATGTGGTGTTCGAATGTACCTCTCTCAAATCTTGAGCTTAAGAAGCTTTTGTAAATGCAAATAGTCATTGATATGCATAAACAACAAGTTTAAAGAGGTAAAGGCCCATTAGTGTCATTCAACACATCATAATGTTTTCTAGTAAACCACTCATAATGAAACGATAACTATGACAGAAAATGTGTTGCAAATTATGGGTGTTTTTCATTGTGATTGAGGCAAGGAGGCATCTTTTAGGAACTAGGCCTTTGATACCCTCTTATGAGCTTCATGAGACCTATAGAGAGATTCTTGTTATATATCATTATTTAGTAATGTGAAGGTAGAATTATTGAAGATAATTCATTATGAATAGAGGTTAGGTTTGGTTCTTTATGCTTTAGCTTAAGAGGAAAGTTATATGCTTGTATACCTATTTCTCTCCTATGATTATCTCAATGGATTTGAGACCCATCTCTGATAGAAAACATTTGATAATGAAACATATATTCCACTGACATGGTAAATACTAACAAATCAAATGAGTCGAGATGAACGATTTAGTGTCTATTGCATGTTATGATTTTGAGCTAGAACCCAATAAGGGGATCGTCAAGGGAAAATGAGTTATGGACATCGAACCAAATGCCACCATTGTGACCAGCAAAGTTTAGAAGATTGATCTTGAAGATTCAGACGAGGGGGGGTGTCTCTTCTACTAAGAGATGTGGGTGAAGTGTTCTCTCTTGTCGTTCCTTGTCAACAGTGAGAGCCAAAATAATATTGTTTTAGTAGATGTTGTGATTTGGTTGGCCATACTAACAACACCACACACAGATTCATACACCATCGAGTGACTTCACCAGGGATGATATCTTCGCACCAACTAGCATTCTTTCCTTCCCTACAAGATCAAGCCCTTCACGAATCAGGTATTGTTTGATGTTGCTCCTCTATATCTTTGTGATGTGTTATTAGGTCAACCATACCTCTTGAAGTTTCATGTTGTGTATCATTCCAAGAAGCGTATTCTTATTATTACTTTCGTAAATAATTTATATGTTAAGAAATGTTGTAAGATCATCTCCTAGACTGGAAAACTTGTTTTCCTTCTTATTCACTCTAAAATAAAGGGGAATATAGTGGCCACATCCATTGCCCCTGAAGAGGATTCCCCCACACAGTAGAAACAGGTGGATAAATTCATGCAATAATAGAATGACATATTGTACTTACCCGCAAGGGTATCTTCGCATGATTACGTCAAGCATTCGATCGATCTGACTCTCGGATGACCTCTACCCAATAGGATAATATACCACTGCATGTTCTGAAAAATAAGGATATCAAGTGGAATATCCAAGAGCTACTACAAACGGGGCACATCTAACCAATTTCCTCACCTTGTGAGAACCTGATTGTACTTGTACAAAAGAAAGATCAAACATGGAGACTTTGCTTTGATTATCGGGAACTATACAAAATCATTATCACCAATATGTACCCAATCCCATAGACTAATGAAATTCCTAAGTAGCTCAAGGGAGCCAAGTATTTTAGCAATATTGATTTGAAGTCTAGCTATCACGAGGCTCTTATAGAATCCACAAATTTATGGAAGACCATGTTCAAATCCTGGGAGTGCCTTTCCGAATGGTTTTTGATGTCCTTCACAATGACAAATGCCCGTGCAACTTTTAGGAGGTTGATGGATGACATCTTGTAACCCTTCATCAAATCACTCGTGGTTGTATATTTTGATGACATACTCATATTCGACAAGAGTTGGGAAGAGAACCTACAACACATTAGGCATGTCCTTCAAAGTTTCTACAACAAGCTATATTCCATATTATACAAATGCACATTTGGGATGAGACATGTCAAATATTTGGGCTACAACATTGATGAGAAAGGCGTGCACGTGGATATGGCTAAGGTCCAAGTCATTCAGGATTGAACAACCCTGACCACTGTAACTAAGCTTCACAACTTTTGGGGGCTTGGAAATTTTTATCGAAGGCTTGCATTGGGATTCTCTCATATCAGTTGGCCTCTGATTTAGGTTAGCAATGGAGGAGCAAAAAAAGATATCTTCTTCTCTAAGTGCCAAGAAAAGGAATTCGTTGAGATGAAGCACCACCTCTACTCTTTGCCTGTACTCACATTACTAAACCTCCAACAACCTTTTGAAATTGGGACAAATGCCTCTAACTATACTATTGGTGTAGTTCCCATCAAACAAGGGCATCTCGTGAGCTATGATGGTGAGACACTTTCTCATACAATTTCAAAATACCCAATCTATGCCAAAGAGATGAATCACATCATGTAGGCATGCTCACAATGAAAACATTACGTTCTATGGAAGGATATAGTTATCCACACAAAGAATTGATCTTGTAAGTTTATCGAGACAAAAGGGAAGTTGCAGATTGATCGACATAAAAAGTGGTCTACATATCTGCAACAATTCCACTTTGACCTTAAATACAAGAAGGGGAACACCAATCATGTTTGATAATGCCTTAGTCAACGTTGAATTGTAGGATTAATTATTGTTCTCAACTCTTGTGGCCACGAAACCACCAAATGTCCATAATTATACAAAAATGATCTAGATTTCTCCAGCACATAATCGATGTTGGTGGATGGGAAGCAAGTTCTACATTTACATCTCGAGGATGCACTATTGGGCACCTTTGTGTTCCTTCAAGAAGGAATGCCAAACTGATTTGGCAGGCACACTATAGTCAAGTTGTAGGACACTACTGTGTCGAGAAAATTGCGATCATACTACATAAGTATTTACATTTTCTAAAAATATGATAGGACATTCAAAAATATATCACATCCTGCATTTTTTTTGTCTTCACGTACTCAACAATAAAGAAGAAAATCTTTTAGACTCCTCTTCCTTCTCTAATCCATTTCTAGGCATCCATATCTATGGATTATTTGTCATCATGGATATATTTTCTAAGATGGATATATTGGTGACTTGGAAGATGAGTATCATAGTAAAGGAAACTACCAACTTCTTTGATGAATATGGCTACATTTTTTGATCTCACAGACCATTATATCATATTGGGATCAAAAGTTCCTTAGCACATCCTAGTTGAGCCTTTGAACATTACTGGACACTAATCTCATAAAGTCTATTGCATTCCATTTCCAGTCAGATGGCCAACCAATGTAGTGAAGAGGATGATAGTGCACATACTACACATGTACAACTCCAAGAATCTAGAAACCTAGGATGATAGACTTACTTATGTGCAACAAAATTATAAAAGAGCTCTTCATAGCTCGACTGGTTGTAGTCCTTTTCTAGTGGTTGTGGGTTTTCAACCATTGCGTCTGACTGATGTTGTGATGCCTCATTAAATTACACTAACATAAACCACACATATACATTGTAAGCATGATAAAGAAACTTTATTGATTGAACGCATCTAACATATTCGCCAACAACTACACACAATCTTCGATAAGTCCAATGCCAAGTACAAGCAGTGACATGATCAACGTTAGGTGCCGCACAATTTTCAAGTGTGTGACAATGTTTGGTTGCATTTGTTGAAATAACGCCTTACTGAAGCCCATCAAAATATCACACCACTCGGATATGGGTCTTACACTATCACCAAGGATGTGTGAGACAATTCTTTCAAGCTCAACATTCCCCCATTCCTTGGCCTACACCTAGTGTTCATTGTGGACCACCTTTGGCTATAAATTTTATCATTTCTAGACCATTTCATTGTTATGATATTTTTTCATGGCTTTTCCACCAACCTAACCAAAATAAGTGTATAGTAATGAAGGAATATTACAACTAATATGCAACTCAAGTAACCATCTATCATTGATAACCTATGACATCTAGATAGCAATATGAACTCATCATTAGGAAAAATCCTATGCAATAAAGTTTTGTTAGTAACCCATCTCCTTGTTGACGTATTATCAATATCAGTAGGCTTTCCATGAAAAAAGTCACAATCCTCAAGAAACATACCATATGTAACATAATATGTACATGTATCATCACCCTGTAATATATGCGACAAAAAATAACAACACTATAGGCATCACTAATAACTACACCATATCAAAATAATGCATCATTGAAGATATAATGGTAGAAGCACATAAGTAGTGAGTGAAACTCATTGTTGGGCAATTTATTGGACTTAAATTGCTGCATTAAATTATCGACCAGGGAAACTCATAAGCTTTTGATGATGCTAGCACTATATGTGCAGGAGTAGGCAACTAATTCTATGTCTAGTGAAATTATTTACGATTCAATACAATATGCAAGGGAAGAGGCTCCTAACTAAGGAGATCATGGTTGTCCTTCCCTACAGTATCATAGAGAAATCATAAAACTAGAAACTTGAAATGCAAACAAGATGATGAACTTTAATTGTTGTTTAGATTCAAAGAGAGAAAGACTAACTTAGTCTCTTGATTGTCCTCTCTTGTACTAATCCAGACTAAACTAAAATTCATCCATAAGCATAAACTAAATGAAATAACTTGAAACATAAAACCAAAAATATTAATTCCAATTATCATACAAATCAGATAGAGAGAGAGCCTAACTTAGACTCTTGTTGTCCTCTCATATGTTGATAAGACTCTAATTGAAAACTCTTTCATCAATCAAATCCTCAAACATCAAACATCTAAGCAATTAAATAAAATACGATCTAATATGAAACAACAGGTTCCTTTGCTCCTTCTAGAGTGAGCTCAATTCTCCTAAGAACAAAGTGACAAGCCATTCCATATACTACATTAAGATAACTTATATCTAAAACTACATAAGGAAAACTATTTCTAAAACTACATAATGAAAATATATGTCAAATGAAGCTTTATTCCATCATAAATTGGATACAATTCTCTAAGAGTCCTCCCCCTTTGGAATGGAGGAGGTGCTCCTATTTATACAAAAACTATGATAACAACCTCATAAATGTAGACCCACTATTCTCTCCTTTGACCCACATATTTCTCAACCAATGGTGACACATAACCTATCCTCCATGATCTCCTCCATGAGGTCCATGATCTTCTCCATGAGGTTCATGATCTTCTCAAATTCGAATTTGAGCATAGAGTGCCACATAAGGATGCCTTGGAAGCTTCCTTTGTACCTACATATGTCAACAAACTCATTCTAATTGTTAGGTATAAGTATAAGCATATTATTTTCTAAGTTTTAGCCATAAATTCACTTAAAAATGTTAAGAATTAATAAACTTTGGAAAATCATAGTTATGACCCTAATGAGGTAAACATAATGATATGGAGGTGGAATGGAGGTGACATGAAGGTAAAATGTGAAGATATAAGTGAATAATGGAGTGAAAATAGGGATGATTTTGAGGCCCAACATACCCCCTAACTGAAGATATTGCATGTCCTCATGCAATCTATCACATTACTTTTTGGTACTTGAGCTTTGTCTTAAACTCTGCATGATATCAGTTACTTAACTTTTGCAAGGCGTTATTTTGATGAACTACAACTTGGTTGGTTCTTGTGTTTCAACCATATTTTGTTTGTTGTATTCAATGTATGATCCTTGCATGTTGATAATGTGACTTTTATTGTAGAGTATTTTTGTTGGAATGCATCATGGTTAGTTCTTGTGTAACAACCATGATTGTTTTTACATCCAATTAACTTTTGGAATGCATCATGGTTGGTTCTTGTGTAACAACCATGATTGTTTTGGCATCCAATTAACTTTTAAATTCTTTTGACAAAGCCATTTGTATGCTCATGTACTAGTGAATATATTTTGAAGGTAAGTGGGTTTTAGAATATGAATGTGGAAATGTAACAAAGCATGAATGTAAATGTATCCTTGCCCTTAAACGGATGGTTTGGGTAGTTGTGTGAAATGGGGAAAGGAAGGGGAAAAAGTGAAGTTTTTCCAAAACTCATTATTCTAACTTTTCAAGGAATTTAATGGTTAAAAGTTAGAAAATATCATACCTCAACTTACCCTTCCAAAAATAGATGAGAGTCGTGCACGTGTGGCTGCAAAAACTGGTGTTAGTAGTCTTCTTTACTTGGTTGGGAAAATGGTGGATGAAGTCAAGAATAGTGAATGTTTTATTGTTGCCGCATCTGCTGTTGAATCTGTTGTTGGATCATCTGCTGAATGATCAGAATCTACTGCTAAATGCGGCTGAAAATGTATAAGGCTTGGAAGGTATACAAAATATAGAAGTTACATTTCTCTCCCAGCCTTATTTATTGACTTGTCCTCAAGTCAATAAAAATAAATGACAAACTGAAAAATAATGAATGGAATTTGGCTTCATCTGCTACAAAGTATGGGTCTTCAAGTCTTCAACACTCGTTGGCACAAATCTTACTATGTGATTAAATGTGTCGATGTCGAACATAGAAAGAATTTGTTGACTTAGTGGCCGTTAAGGAATGCCCCTAGCCAACACAAGAACTCCCACCATTGATTCCAATGGGAGTCAGGATGCCTAACACATCTTGGTAGGTACGAATAAATGTGTCGTGGTCGAGTCACCTACAAGATCCAACGAACAAGGGATATTAATGTACTCCCATTGTTCATTGGCAAGAGTACTTGCCATTAAGGCATGCAAGCCTCTAGGTGTTTTTTCAATGATACTTAGACTCGAGGACTTTGACTCAAGCAGGTTTTTATTGGCGGAAATGAAGGGAAATCGTAATGATAAGGAAAATGGATGGATGTAAGGAAATGCATGATGTATGAATAAGAACTCTTGCTATGAAAAATGGATATGGAAGTGTCACGCCTTATGGATGTACGATTGGTGGAATTCAAACTTTTTCAGGGAGGTGGAAGGTAGTGGTTGTGGAGATGGATTTGTCTTCAGAATTTTTCATGAATTTAGTCTTTGGAAGACTAATTTTCATCACAATGAAGTCTCCTTAATGATCACTTTATCATCCTATAACCTGTAAAAAAAACTTGGCAGAAAGAAAACATAAGTTTGTTCAAGAAGAATTGCACATTTTCTTCATGATTCTTACGTAAAAAGTTCGTACCAAATAAAACAGATTTAGGAAAAATCAAAGCATTGAAAGTAACTTAATTCATGATAGCAATTCCAATCCTTTTTAAAACAACCATGAAAAATAATACTCCCTGTTTGTGTCAGATAACTCATGTGCTTGGCAATTTTGTCCCGCATATTAGTGCATCATAAAGCATACAACAGAAAGTTATCAGAAATAATTATTGTCTTGAGAATCCTCCAATCGATTTTCGAAATGTGTTTCCAAGTATCCTATTTTTTTATTTGCAAATTTGTGTGAATTTTATGAATTTGTTTTTTTTTATTATTTTTTTATTTTATTTTATTTTTTTATTTTTTTTGTTTGATTTTGTGGGTGTTTTTTTTTTT
>APFE030998805.1:18131-30524 GCA_000404065.3 Pinus taeda | reverse complement strand
CCGGTAACCAGGACTTCCCAGGAGGTCACCCATCCCAGAACTCCTCTGGCTCAAGCGCGCTTAACTGTGGAGTTTCCACAATCAAGCCCACTTAGCTTGCTACCCCATTTGCAAAACCTTAGCAAGTATTGTGCCTCATGAACCATTCAAGTAGAGATCCCTTGACTCTTTTTGAATTTAAGTATGGGGGATTACGCAGTGCATTATATTAGATATCATTTTGGGATTCAACTGAGTTAAGTAAGTCATTCACGTATGACCATTTCCATGAGAGGTAGTCGTAACTGACTAATTTCTCATGATTTTTGAATAGTTCACTTAGCACTCATTGCATCGGGTGATGCTCACAGGGGTGAAGAAGGGGGATTGAAACTAGTGAAATGTGGAGAACGAATCACATAGCATCAATCATCACTTCCGAGGCTTGCACCCGGTAACCAGGACTTCCCAGGAGGTCACCCATCCCGGAACTCATCAAGTAATTCTCGAATGTTGGAGAACATGAGAGAATTAGGAGAGTTGAGAGTTCATAGGGAATGATAAAGCTTAGATTAGGAATTACTTGATGATTTTGTGGATTAGAGAGGATCCTTAGGGATAAATAAGAGATTTTAGGAATTTCATTGAGAAGGTTATGGATCTAAATGAGGAATTGGTTATAGAATCCTTTTGCATAAATGTAAGCCTAAAAGACATAGAGGAGGAGTCTGAGTCTGAGTTCAAAGACTAGGGAACATATAGGGTTTGACTGTAAGCCACGAGCAGGAAAGGAAACCGCCATTGATGTTGAAGATCAAGGCAAAAAGGAATTATTTTTGTAAATATTTGTTTATTAATACAGATAATTCGATTTCTGAGTTTGTGTGGTGTGACTTGAGTGATTAATTGTAAATTGTATGAAAATAAGGTTATTTCCACATAGTATGGGTATGCAGGTAGTTCGAGCGGAACACAAAGAAGAGCAAGAAAAACCTAACACATAAAAGTATTACGGTGGTCAGATTGTAGTGAAGTCAATTGAAGAATCAAGCCGAAGCTTAGGAGAAACAGTGGTTAAGAGCGTGCAGAAGTAAGATGAGGAGGAAATCGCGCACATAATTTCTAGGACAAAGGAGAAAAGTAAGAAATACACAGAGCCGGAAATCAAGGTTAGAACAATTGAAGATTGTAAGATGAGAATCAATACACAAAATGAGAAGCCGAGAAGACTATTACACAATGAAGACAATATGCAAAATAACGTAGAAGCAAAGCACAGTCATTGGATCAGTCAGATCAACAGACAAGGTTGAGGGAGATAGATGGAAGGATTAAGTCGCGCAAAATAAATTCAAGAAATGGACGGATCACATTAAGGAACGTGTTGATAGAATGGTGAAAAACGTGCAGAATAGTAGAGCAGTCTTTGAAAGTAGTGAGTGGTATATCGCGTGGTTATAAAGTGGTAAGTGGAATTTTATGAAGAGCGCAATGAGCCATGGCGGTGACACGTAGCACAACCAAAACAACTTTCTTTCATGCTTACAGAATTTTAACTATCATGCTAGTTATCGCACAATATGGCGTGATCACCATTGGATTGAGACAAGAAAATTAACGGTGGAGATTTGAAGTGCAAGTTGGGCATCAGTAAATGTGCAAAAGTAAATGTGCAAAGTCGTGTGAATCAACAGAATGGTAAGTTAATGAAGGGTTAAATGGTTTATGTATAATTTCTATTATACAAGAGTTATAATAGAAATAAAGTGTAATAAATATATTATGTTGGGTTTAAACTAAAATCCAAGTTAAAGGGTATTATTGATATGGGCGCATAAGAATTAACCAAATATCATGGAAGAGTCTTTATAAGGTTCCACTAGAAGGTTTATAAGTTTTAGACTTTGGATAGTTAAATGAAATATTTTTGCATAGTGTTTATTGAAAGAGCATTAAACCTTGATTCAAGAGAGTTTACCCTAAGTAAGGAATTGAATATGACATGCATTTTATATGTTTATTATGGGTATGTGAGGCTTAGGCTGCATCAAAATCGTGCATTCAACAATTAGCCTTCTCTTAAAGAGCAATATTCTTGAATTCTATATCCAGAAAAAGATACCTAAATCTTCCCTCATACATATTTTTAGATTAGTACTATCGTGTTAACAATGACAATTATAACAAACCCACTAACTACTAAATGTCAATTACAAAATAGTAACAACCTCTATTAATTCAATACATTTTTGCATATTATGTATGTGCATATTGCAAAACATTACAAACATAGCATGAGGTGACATGTTTATTGGATATTGTGTATGTGCATTTTGCAAAACATTACAAACATAGCATGGCCTGACATGCTTAGAGAAGTTGTTCAATGTTTGGCACATTTCTCCAACACTTGTGCCAACCATGGTTGGGAATAAAATGTCAAAGACGATGACAAATTACATATATATTGCCAAAATGTTTTAATTGTTTTGTTTTGGAATGATAATTGTTTTGTTTTGGAATGAAAAAATAACAATTGTTTGTTTTTAAAACTATGTGAATAATACATTTTGTTTAATACAAATTTTATAAGTTTTAATATATATCCATCACAGCATGATGCATCATAATTGCGTCATCAAAAGGCAACTTTTTTCCGCGTCATTAGTGTTTCGAACTCGGGTGGGGAGGTTAATAATGGCACGGAAAAAAGTTGCCATTTGATGCAATTATGATGCATCATGATGTGATGGATGTTGATATATTCTAGCTTCTTTCCAGGGGTCTATCCCTCTTAAGAAGAAGAAAAAAAACGCTTATAAGTTCTGTTAATTAAAAAAAAAAAAGTAAAAACAAAAAAATGGATGTAAATAAAAAAGTTCAAGTTTTTTAAATTCTTAATAAGTTAAATACTGAAAAATAAGAAAATTGAAATAGTTCATAAGTTTAAATTTTAATTGAAGTTTTATTTTATTATAATATATATATATAAATATATATTATAATGCGCTTCCTCCTAGATTTACCACCTAAAAATACAAACTTATAATATTTCTATAATAAAAATAAATAAAAAAAAAATAGATGTAATAATTTTTTTTCAATTTATTTTTAATTCTTATAATTAAATAACTAACATATAAGGTAGATTAATTAAGATAGTTGATAAAAAAATAAGCTAGTATATAAGGTTATTTTAATTGCCTAATTTAATTTACAAGGTTAGTTTTATTTATTTATAGTATTTATTATATATCATATATACTATATATTATATATATATAATAAGATAAAAAAAGCCTATATCTATTAAAAAACATAAAGTATAAAAAATATAGATTACATGACCAATTACGCTTAAAAATAGTCTTACCACACATTTAGCCAGACATACCATAAAATATTTGTATCTTTAACATCCCTTACATAAATATACAAAATTAACTTTACTATCATTCTATCTACATAGAATAATCTACATATTCAGAGACTACAAACCCAGCTAACACATTACAGCTAACATCTGACCTAAACAGCAATGCTACTAAACTAAGAAAAAAAAAGGATTTGACAACAGGCATTGATGTTATTTCAGCCAAACCTCTTTAGACGGCCCGTGTTGCTCCTGCCGATGAAGTTGCTACGTACGCCACCCCTGCTCCTCCTGCTGGCTCTCACGTGCTCCTGTAGTCTCCCTTGCACGATATTTATTCAGACGGGCTAAATCTCCTTACCTATTTACTTGATAAAAGAAATGTATACTAATTATATTTTTATTTTAAATTATCTAATTTATAATATTTAAAATTTTTTAAAAATTATTTATTTTATTTTTTTTATAAAATAAATAACAGTTTTTAAAATTTTTCATTATAAAATTGATTAATTCATAAATACATTATCAAATCAAAAATCTTAATGTTAATGATATTATTCGAAAATTTTAAAATTTATTTACTAGTGTTTATTATTTTCATAAATTTGTATTGTATTTCCATAATTTTAAAAATCATAAAAAAATTATGAATCTATATAAATAGAAAGTGGCTAATAATATTTTTTAATATAGTATAAAGAAAAAATTAATCAAGAAACATATTTCTTAACCAACAAATTTGCAATCTGCTATTAAATATAGTTTATATTTTCTTTTCATTTAATTTTATTTATGTTTATAAATTAAAATGTTGTTTTATATAATTTTATTTTTCCTTGGTTTGTTTATAGAAAGGCAGCTATTTTTTTTAGGTATAACATAAACTATTAGTTCATCTTGACACATTTTTTAATGCGCTATTAGATATAGTTTGAATTTTAGTTTAATTTAATAAACACTTTTTATTTTGTTAGCTTATACAATTTTACTTCTCTTTGTTTGTTTGTTTATATAAAATCAAATATCTCTTTCTTAAATATGACAAACTAATTGTTCATCCTACTAAATATGTCTATGGTATTCAAGGTGATGTTCATCTTTTTAAATATGTTCATGATATTTAAAGTGATGTTATTTTTATTGGATTTTTATGTTATTTTTAGAGTGAAGCACATTTCTTAGGTAACAAGTTTGCAATGTACTATTAAATATAGTTTAAATTTTATTTTCATTCAATTATATTTATATTTATAAATTAAAATATTGATTTATATAATTTTACTTTTTCTTTTGTTGGTTTATACAAAGTCAAATACCTATGACTTAAACTAATGGTTCATCCTAAGGCATTAAATACCTCTTTCTTTCTTGAATATGAATATTAGTTTATGAATATGATATAAACTAATAGTTCATCCTAATACATTTTTTAACTAACCAGTACTAATTATTTATCCTACTAAATATATCTATGTTATTTAAAGTAATATTCATCTTATTAAACATCTTTAAATATATTTATGGTATTTAAAGTGATATTTTTTTATTAGATTCTTTTATTATTATTATTTATTATAATACAGATTATGTTTTGACCATTAATCTTGTTTGTTTTTCTACTATACTCTAAACCAAACATAGTATCTACGTAAAAGGTTAGAATCATCCTCCACACAAACATATTTCTCAAACCGATACATTACTTTGGACAAAACTTCAAAAAATAATAATTACTCATTAAGAACATGTCAACCTAGGATGTGGAATTTACTTGACATGCGTTTCATGTTTGAATGAAAGTGATGTTTGAACCAAAAGCAGAGAAATCCAATCTGTGTAATTTAATCTAATTTTCGGTGTAAATCCTGCAATAATAATTCAGATGGGTTTTCGTTGGTGATGCCAGCCCGAAAGTCTCGAGGTCTTGTAAACGTCAGTCGCTGTTATGTTCATCGAATGGATCCATTTTCAAATGCTCCTGCCTAAATTTTCTCATTATGTAGGTTGACTGTGTCACCTGTACTTTCGTTGTACCCACTCTCCAATTACAAGTATCTCAAGGCAGACGAATTGGCCTAAGTTTATTTTTTTTTAAATCTAATAAAAACATTTGAACAAATTTTGGAAAAATAGTGTTTAAATGATATTTTTAATAGTGAAAATAAATTAAGTATTATAAAAAAAACTTCTCTAAGTCATTCATATCTTAAAATTTGAAAACTGTAATTTAAATATACAAAACTCTCAAAATTTATCTTAAAACTGTAATTTAAATTTACAAAACTCTCAAAATTTAGCAAAATATTGCTAGAATTTCCATGGTTTCGAAGGAAAAAAAGGCGGTATGGTTAGACTACGGCCTCTCGTATTGGACAAAACGTTGCGTGACCCGTATTATACGAAGTGGTGAGTTGAAAATTGTACACAGAATTGACTCTGCACCAAACGGACTCCACAGTCGGAATAATCGCCTAACCAATTCGTACTGTTAATACGAAATGGTGACCTGGACAACCGAACATAGAAATAAAATGGAGTTTTGGCATCATCGGGACGAGTGCATGATGTGCACAATGGAAGCCAGTGCGTTGAACTGAATCTCAAATACATCGATTATTTTATGATTTCCAGCATTTTACACCCGATCTTCAAAAATGACGTGTTTTAACAACCGACCTATGAATCAAATCATGTAGCTATTGAGTTGAATTGCGTTTGCTCCCAGAAGCAGAATTGGCCAAGAATTCAGTCATCTTTTGTGCTGTGAGAGATTTCTTTATATAGGAAGACGGTATTCTAGTTCATCAATGATCATCATTGGAATTGTTTCAAAATACTGAGATTTCGTTTTAAGGTGATCAGAAGGAAGTTATTATCAGTTGTGTGAGAAGGATATGGCTGTAGGCAGTGGTGGTAATGAGCGCTCTTTAGAGCAAACTCCCACTCGGGCAGTCACAGTTGTTTGTTCGGCCTTTGTTATCATCTCCTTACTTCTTGAACGGGCTATCCATCACGCTGGAACTGTAAGGTTTTGCCAACATACTCTTCAATTAATATATTACTTCGATTATGCACCGGATTTTAGTGTATTCGGTATTCAACTATAGATTCACGCTCTATGCACTGGATTTGGGCACACAAACATATTTCCTCATCAGTAGGCCAATAGCAATAACCACCGACGAAGATTTTCATTATGATCAGCAGAAATTTTTATATTGATGCATATTCCACATGCCCAATGATCAAGATATGAACCTAACGTCTATTTGTAATAACAATCTTCCTGTGATTATATTGCAGTGGCTCTCCCGGCGAAATAAGAAGGCCCTATATGACGCACTTGAAAAAGTGAAAGCGGGAATGCTTGGTGTCATGAGCTATGTAGATATCGAAATAAGTTTGTTTGATGTTATTTTTCCACTGTTATCGATTCATTTGAAAATGGGTTTTTCTATTCGATGGGAAAATATTATTTTTTTCCTGTTGGGAATATCTGGTAATTCCAAATAAAATGACCGAAGAGAACAGAATGTTCTGCTCTGTTTCTCAACACATGATCTTAACAAAGCAGAAACTAAAAAATGTTTTGATGCACACAGAGTTTCAGCAACACAAAAAAAACTTCTATTCTTTAACAGGAAACCAACTGTTGCATAAATCATCTTCCTCACACAAACGGATTTCACAACTGCTGTTACAAAAGCATCTTACTCTTAACAGAGGGATTTCAACTAGAAAACACTTCAGTTCCACACAAATAATTTACTCTGTCTCTACTTCGAAATTTTACACTGCTGTGTGTAAAATTTCTTACATTCACTACTGTAACAAAAAACTTAAATTTAGATTTACGCTTTCCCATTACATTGCTATTCTAGGCTGTTGCGTATTACATTTCATGTTCAACAACAAACAGAACATTCACATTGGTGTGTGTAAAAATAAACTTCTTACATTCCCTCTGCTGCGAGTTCCCTTTCGTTCGCTCAACGAACAGCTGTAAAGACTTAACACTGCTGCGTATTCTTTATATTACATTCACACTGCCGTGTGAAAGATTTCTTCACTTGTGCACTGATGCGTGCTTCCCTTTTCAGTCCAACAAACAACAACTCTCGCACTGTTGTGCCTCACTTGCATTTCATATGCAAACAACAAAAACTACATTCATATGAGATGCTGCGCTTCTACCCTCTCCATCAATAGACAATAAAACTTACATTTCAATCTCTGCACTGTTGTGCATCTCCTCCTTGCTATCGCGCTGCTACGCCACACATTACATTGCAGTTCGTTATCTCAAACACATTACATTGCTGTTCGTTCTCTAAAAAACACTCGCGCGCTACTCTTCACAATGGTGCTCAGGCTGGCTGTAATATCTCTACACTACACTGTTGTGCATTACAGACTCTGCCTTCTCTTGAAAAACATTACACTGTTGTGTGTAAAACTTTTAATACATGTGCGCTGCTGCGTTTCATATCACTTTTCTATCACTGTATTGTTGTGCGTAAAACAACTTCTTACATTGCTCTCGCGCTACTCCGCATTACATTTCAGTTCAGTGTAATGAACAACAAAAATATAAGCACTGCGTGCTCCTCTTACCGGTCTAAAAACATATTCCGCAACAGTAACTATATTCACGCTGCTGCGTGCTCTCTCTCATTTATCAAATGAACAACCACAAAAGAAATACATTTGCGCTGCTACACATTCCCTTCCTATTATTCCCTTCCTGTTTTCTCTCAACGAGCAACCACAAAACATAACACGCGTTTTTCTATGCCATACTCCCTTAATTAATAAAATTAAAAGACTTACCTACATTTACCAACCCCGTAGTAAATTTCATTAAATTACTTTGCTGACAAAATCGGCAGTCAACAAGGATTCACTTCACCTCAAGTTCATGAATTACTCCATGGTGCAGGTCCGTACTTCAACGATTGAATTATGCGATTTGAGATTTGATCGCATCGCGAAATGGCAATCAGCCCAAAGCATTGGTGCAACAGGTTAATGTGCGATAGCGATTTGCGATTTGATCGCATCGCACAATCGCATCGCAAATGAAAAAAACGGAAATAGCGGGGAACTCCAATGGCAGTTTTTTGGTGCATGGCAAACGCTGCAGTTGGAATTATATTTCAACATTCACTTCAAATTCTGTTTGAATTATATTGAATGGATAACATCATAAATACAAAGTTCTACTTATAATTATTTAACTAAATTTTACTTGTTTTCTAAACTTTGAACTAAAATTTTAGACAGTTTTGAATGGGCAATTCTAAATTGAATTTAATATAAATAGATTTCTTTTCCCACAAATTAATACACGTGAATGGGTTACGGTATCAGAAAGATAACCACTGAATTTGGAGCAATGGCCGGATGAAAACGAAGCCCCCCACACTGATCGATTAATTTCTCCAAAATTGTGGTTTAACCGCATATATCAAAGCTTCCTCCGTTACTCTGCTGGATTGTACTGTGGCCTCTTACGACCATTCAAAATTCTCAATTGCTCTGTTTGATTGTATTGCGGCTTGATTTGAAAATTCCAAATTTGGTTTCAAAATAAGAGTTTAAATTAAACACATGGATCTAGCAAGTCTATTTTTAGCAACTCTCAGAATTTCTGATGAGAATTCATCACAGCCCATCGGCTTGCATAATACTTCTTAAATTGTCATTCTTGGATTGCAGAACTGATGCTTATGGGATTCATCTCGTTTCTACTGACTGTTCGACAGAAGCCCATTTCAACATCAATATCACAATCACAACTCTAAAATAACTATGTTTTAACTTACAGGTGCAACCAAAACGAGGCACAATAGTGTTCAATGATTTTGATTCAACCACAATCAGTAAGAGAAATTTCTTAAAAACTGTGTTTTTGACTTACTGATTCAACAAAGTCTCCAAAACTAAGGTTGGCAATCACTCTGCACAGAGTTCGATGGTATGCCACAGCATCACCTTCATTGCAGCACCGAATGAAATAAAAAAAAATGCAGCGGAATTTTCCTCACAAAAATACAGAGTTGGAAATGCTGGAAGGTTGACAGTTGGGTTCAACAACCTTTCCACAACCACCTTCCTCCTCTTAGTAACACAGCACCACAGATGCAACAATAGATGATCCCTCCTCTGCAATGCTCTGTGGGAATCGCATGGATCTCCATTCAGTGAGGGGAGCCTTCGCAACAGGGTTCTCTTGCAGCAAAGCCACAACTCTGCATACTTTTCCAGGGGTTTAATTCACATTGGGTTCACCCAAAAGTCGCCACAACGTATTTCTCTGGCAGTTCAAACCGCACGCTCATGCAGCAATAGATGATCCCTCCTCTGCAATGCTCTATGGGCATCGCATGGATCTCCATTCAGTGAGGGGAGCCTTCGCAACAGGGTTCTCTTGCAGCAAAGACACAACTCTGCATACTTTTCCAGGGGTTTAATTCACATTGGGTTCACCCAAGAGTCGCCACAACATATTTCTCTGGCAGTTCAAACTGCACGCTCATGCAACAATAGATGATCCCTCCTCCGCAATGCTCTGTGGGCATCGCATGGATCTCCTTTCAGTGAGGGGAGCCTTCACAACAGGGTTCTCTTGCAGCAAAGCCACAACTCTGCATACTTTTCCATTCGGTTCACCCAAGAGTCACCACAACATATTTCTCTGGCAGTTCAAATCGCACGCTCCATCTCCTTTGAGAACCAAATCTCAACGACTGCTCCACAACGAGCACACCTTCTTAGCCCGGTTTGTAGCAATGGAGTATCCAGTGTTTGGCTTTGATACCACTGTCAAGTCCGCAATGAACTTTACCAAGACAAAGACCAATCGTATATTATTCATTATCAAAAAAAATAATTTATACCAATAAAAAACACAGAAGATAACTATGTCTAGATAACTCCGAAAAAACTGAAAAAAACTAACGAATCTTTGAAAAACTGAAAAAAACTAACTAATCTTAAACTGTAGAAACAAATCCCGAGAGATTAGTTTAACATCCATCACGTTGGAACTATAAAGTTTTGCCGACATACTCTCCAATTTAATAGATTACTTCGATTGTGCACCGGATTTGGTTTAATTGTATTCGATATTCAACAATAAGTTCAGACTCTATGCACTAGATTTGATCACATGAACATATTCCCCCATCAATAGACCAATACCCAATTTTTAATTTTCAATATGATCAATAATTTTTTTAATATAGATACATATTCTACATGCCTACTAATCAAAATTTGAACTTAACGTACAAACAAAAATAAAAATAGCCATATAACTAAAAACACTACACTACAATTCAATTCAATTACATAAATTTGATTCACTTCTTCGCATTTGCTCGAATTCGAGGTCTTCGTGCTCGCTCCACTTCTCCCTGGAACACAAAGAATAATGACAGTATTGCTTTTGATAGTATTTTTGGGCCATTTTAAAATATTATTGTTGTTTAAGGTATCCAAAACAATTTTTAAATGTTCTCTCCTCACATCTAAAATACGAAGTTATATTCTCTATCGTAGTGGGAACGAAACGCAATTACACCTTCGGATTTTAGCAGCCGGCAACAACTACTGACTCCACCCTGCAGTAAGCATGGGCTGTTTTAGGTCTTAAAGATATATTAGAGTTCATTTTTTGATAGCGCATTATCTGATATCTAGGCTGGTACCTTAGAGCTCACTTACGCCAGATATCCCTCTCACCAAATATGGTGCATTAAAAGTTAAGCAGGATGAGTTGTGAGTAATGGGTACTAAGTTCGTCCCAGATTTCTAAATATTTTGGGAATCTGCAATTGACTTAAGTTTAAATGGTTAAAAATGGGTGGATTCGTGACCCAAAAGTGTTATTAACTGTTAAATAGAGACCATTAACATGGCTCCTATTAAACATCTAAATAAAAAAAATAAAAATTGATATACGATGGTGCGTAGTTAAAGATTAGATCGGTGTGTAAGGTGCATTTATTTTGTATATATGAATCTCTATAACTTAGGTAAGAACAATTTAACCTCAAATCATAAGTGGAAAGCTTGGAACTGTAAAGTCAAAATTGCAGAAATCTCACTCCCATTCATATTTATTTTCAACCTTAATTCACTCTTATCTTCATTCCAACGGGGATGTTTACCCATGTGGCATGTTCGAAGACAACAATCCGCAAAGAATGGCTTGGTAATCTAGTGCATATTTATTCGACCATAGTTGGCTGTTATTGATACGTAACAACATGATAGTGAAAAATAAGTTAAAAATAAGTGAAAAATAAGTGAAAAATATCAAAGTTATTCTAAAACATTAGAAATCATTTAATAGAATTTAAATATATAGATTATTAAATGTGTTATACATCATTTCATATTTTATATAAAAAATTATAAAATATAATTTTTAATTATTTAAAAATTATAAAATTTAACATGCAGATAAATATCTAATTATCTAATTAGGTTTGTGTGCTTATTGATAACTGATAAACATCACAGAAAAGGTTGATATGATGATCGTCCATAACAAAGAAGTTGAGGTGGTCACTACTAAGTCAAGTTCCCAAGCATAGAGGACGTAACTAGCATTTGCATTCGAAGACACAACTGAAAGATGGAATTTGGAAATGAATTTTGTTCGCGTTGATTTATTTCAATATTAGTTTTCTGGACCAAGTCCGATTTTACTTTATAACCATTTTTTTTGTTAATATTATGCATAATCTGAAAAAGTGCACTCATTTATCAGCAAAACTATTTCCATAAGAGTGGGAGGACCTCCTGATACTGGACTTCTCCTTAAATATTTAAACTATGGAAGCATTGTTCAGGTTGAACGTCAAGACGGTTGTGAAAATGGTCGGCCAAGTTTTCATGTATTTTTTTTGTATTTTGGTAATAGGATTATCATAGCATTAGCATTTTTTTATTTATTGTAAGACCATTATGATGGCATTTTTTAAAATTATGTTATCTAATGAGATGGGGTTATAAGAAGTATGTTGTAA
>APFE030998802.1:22734-48259 GCA_000404065.3 Pinus taeda | reverse complement strand
TTCTTACAAAACTCTTCAAATTACTTTTTGCAAAACTCTCCACCGTTATCTGTCCTCAACATATTTATCTTCTTCTTTGTCTAGTTTTCCACCAGAGCCTTAAATTAGTTAAACCTATCAAAGAGTTTAGATTTCTTCCGACGGAAATATATCCATGTATTCCTTCAGAAATCATCTATAAATGATGCATAGTGCACAGAATTACCCAGTAATGGAATTGACACAAGTCCAAACACATCATTATGCACAAGCTCTAATATTTCTTTCTCCCTCTTAGCTCCATAGGGGAAACTGACATGATTATGCTTCCCATATACACAATGTTCACAAAAATCGAAATACAGAGATAAAGTAGATATACCATCTACCATATCATTACCATGAAGTATTTGAAAGCCCTTCTCTCCACTATTTCCAAGCCTTTGATGCCATAGCATGGTATTTTCTCCAAAGACCACAAGGTTTTCTACTCCATTTTTAGGAACCGCAAAATTATTGCACCCATCAATAATAGTACTACCCAGAAGCTTGTACAAATTTCTGATACGAGCCTGTCGCATCAATATCAGTGGTCCTCAAACCATATTGTTGGTATCTTTCTTGAACATTGTTTTTACACCTGCATCATCCACCTTTCTTACAGAAATCAAATTTCTAACTAATGAAAGAATATGCATAACACCTAGAAGTGTTCTAATCCTTCCACATTGCAACTTCAGCTTGACTTTTCTGCATCCAACAATTCTAGACTTTCTATCATCCCCTAAGAAAACATCACCATAATAATATTTCTCATACTCGCAAAACCTCTCCCTATGGGGAGTGAAGTGAAAGGATGCACTTGAGTCAATCAACCATGCCTCATGATCTAAATGTGTACTTGAATAAGAAGCCATGTACACATCCCCACCTTCATATGAGGTTGTTTTCGCCTCTGCAGAAGGAGCATCGTCAAATCCCTTTCCTTTCTGAGGAGCTTTAGATCTATAGTCCGTTTTGAAGTGCCCTTCCTTTCCACATTTCAAGCACACCTTTACATGGTTTCCTAGACATTTAGATCTCCCTCTAGATTTATATCTCCCACTCGAAGACTTATTTTTGTTTATGTTCTGTGACCGTCCTCATAAAAAAAATGCATCTCCATTCTTTCCCTCCATATTTTTCTGTCTCATCTCCCCCAAAAACAAGGATGAGACTATTTCATCAAATTGCAAGGTAGTTGTATTGATACCTATTGCAATAACCAGACTATCCCACGAATCTGGTAGAGAACACAACAAACCAATGCACTTATCTTCATTAAAAATTTTTATATCAACAAATAACAACTGGCTTACCACAATACTAAAGGCGTTCATATTCTCTCTCACCGAGTCTCCATCCTTCATCCTCAGGTTATAAAATTTTTCCATAGGAACAATTTATTCACCAAAGACTTATATTAGTATAAAGTCCCTAACTTGTCCCACAATGCCTTCGCTGAAGCTTCCCCTAATACATTCAACAATACTAAATTTCAGATACATAATTGTATTGTGCTCTTTTCCTTCTGATCCAACTTCACCCAGTCTTCAGCTGACACTGTCGTTGGTTAAGTACTCATACCTATCATGATTCACTAATATTTATCCTCCAGAAAATCTCCATCTTGAGTTTCCACAACTCAAAACTTTGACCATTAAATTTCTCGATCTTTTTCTGTACACTACTCGCCATCTTCTTTAACCACAAGAATCGATCCCATGAATCTTCCACTGAACAGGGTCTCCCACAGGCTCAAGAAAAACCCCTCAACAGCAAAGGCATCCCCTTGAAGCTGAAATAACTCTGATACCAAATGTAGGTTTTAAACCCATAAAGAAATTACCTGTATACAAATTCTAAAAAATAGAAACTAAACAATGGCGAGAGCATAAAACATAAAATATATATACACAGACGTTTTTCCCTGGATCCCAAAACAGGGACTACAAGATCGATTTTTCATTATATTCCTTTCCATGTTACAATACATATATATACATGTTGAAGCATCCATTAACCCTGCATTAGAACATAATCGTATTTCCCTTGACCGAATATACAAAATACCATGGGAAGAAAACCATCATGCCCAAAACCGTGTGCGAAAACCATGCACAAAACCATAGGTAGGTTCGCCCACCTAATATAGAGTCCACAAAAATTTTCCCTAGGGCACTACGTCAAACCTTCTAGAGGGGGTAACCCCTTGGCTTCACTATCGGGGTTAGTCATGGAAAGAATATAACACACACCCAACACTTCCATCATATTATTGCTTAGGCTGTATGTGGGTGAAAGGGGTTCTAAAGAGCGATATTCTTCACGTAATTAAAGGATGCAGTGCATGGAAAGGAGCCCATTTCAACAGACCAACCTCCATCCATTCTAGGACTATATATTGTTTAAAAATTGAATCAAGTGTCAGCATTGGAAGTAAACATTAAAGTGGTAAATAAAGTCTTTTTTTTCTTCCAAGAAGAGCTATCATTTTCACATTTAGTGGGTTTTTCCCATGGTTAGAGGCATTATATCATACAATTCTACATCATGGACCAAAAAATATGACATTCAACTTTATTCCAATTACTTTTTTCTGGTACAATTTGATTCCTAGGAGGATCTAAAGAAAATCTTGCAGGAAGGGCCTTGGATTTGGGAAGGATAAGGTATTTTCATCACTCCATGGTTTCCAAAGTTTGATTCTTCAAAAATGATGGTAACAAAGATGTTAGTATTGGTAAGGTATCTAAACCTTTTTCTTTCAATTTTTCATTAAAATGTACTATATGACATTGGAAATTCTTTGGGTACTTTTAAAAAAATGGATGATGAAATAATGCATCCAGGTATATTTACCTTTGCCCGTACATGTGTAGTAATAAAATTAAGAAAAGGTCTACCTGATAGCATTCTTTTAAAACATATATCCTTTCAAGGATCTGAACTCTGGATTTTCAAAATATTCCCTTTATATGTACTAAATTCTTTGAAACAATAAATTTACAGTATTCTTCACATGCTAAACACCCCTCCTCCCCCCCACCCAGCCCTGCCCCCAAAAAAGGGGAGTAGGCCCAGAAACCAAAAAACTGGCAGCGTTCTTATGTTTCCTTTTTGAAGGATCAATAAGAGGAAATCAAATATGAATCTCCAACAAATTATGCTATGAACACTCAGAATCCCGATGATGAACATCTACAAACGATACAAAATGTACACGACACTGAATTGATCCATGGATATGAATACACTAAAATTGTGGTACATAAAAAGGATATGTTTATGGTAACAAAGATATTTCATGTATCAAAATATTTATATTCTAATAAAGAAAACCTCTTTGTTGTGATTGTGCCTCGTTTGACAGATCTTCATGTTGACTCATCTATAAGGGTTTGTCAAAAGGTCCAAAGAAGAAAAGGAAAGAAAGAGAAGTTAAATGACTATTATAGTTCTTAACTTCTCTTCTATGTTATTTTAGTTTTAGAGTTTAGATGCCTCTATATATAATCACAAAAATATGGTCTAGCATACCTCAAATTCTTTCAAACATCTCCAAAATGTAATTTTGTTCTGTTTTTAAATAGCAATGAGATCATGATTTTATTGTGAGAAAAAAGTGTGTGTGTGTGTGTGTGTGTGTGTGTGTGTGTGTGTTTTTTAAAGTTATATATTATTTATTTTTATAATTAATAATAATTTGAAATAATGTTATAATTTACTTAATTTTATGTTTTATTTTTAAGTTTAGTAATGTGAAATGTACCATAAGGTAAGTGTTGGGATTGAGCACTGTTTATGTATATTAATGAAGAAAAAAATCCTTTAACCTTTGTGGACAACATCATCATATATTTTTTTATTCCATATTTGAAGGAAAAACAGCCCTCCATGAATTTCTTTGACAAAATGTCCAACATTTGAGTTTGTGGCACATGTTCAAACATATAAACATAAAATCATTCACATTCATATATACATACAAAAAAAATAGGAAAAAAAGAAGCACAAATATTATACACATATCAAACCCATAGGTTATCAAATTCATATAAACAAATACCCCCTTGAATGCTTATCTCAATAAAATTCCCTCGAAAAATACCAATTAAAACTTTCTCAACAATGAGTTCAAGCACCACTTGACAAAAATTCGATAGGAAATCAATGAATTAGGGTGCCCATTCTATGATGTGCTATCCTCCTCCTTCTTGGTAGCAGTGACATGCATAAAACCTGTTGGAGTTAGAAGAAGTATAACAATCGTGATCTCGTAGGGGTTTCCTTTCATGGCCACTAATCTCCATGAGAACTTCACATTTAATGCTAGGGATTTAGAGGGAGAAGGATGATTGAAACCATTCCCACTATTAGAAGTTCTCTTCCGATTCTAAAATATTCATGCTTATGGCATAGTTAGATTATTACTAGTGTAGCCATATAAATTAAATGGCTCATAAAAATCTACAAGCATCAATTCATTCACCTAATGATACATCTCACTTTGTCAATATTAAAAAATATATAAACATTTACTAAATTATAACTTTATTTAAATAATAATTATTATTATTTAATATAAAAAATAATTAATTTATGAGTTTTATATATTATAATATATTAAAAATAATATGTAACAATCTTTTAATCATGAAGGTGCACCCCCATTTTACCCCTCATTTTATCATGGAAATTCTTAACCCCCCACAATACCATGATTTATTTCATTTGTTCAAAAAACCATAGCTCATGTTCATAATGCACATGTTTTTAATTAATCAAATTACTTGAGATGACCAAAAAGAGAATAATTACTTTTAAGATAAATATTCACATTTGAATTGCGAATATCTTTAAAAATATTCTAAAATATTTTGTAGAGTTTAAATACCTACCATTTGCCTTATTACTATTTATAATTAGATTAAAATTTGGAAGAATTATTCCAAAACAAACACTCTCATATGCCTGGTGAAATGACTATCAAAACACTTACCTCATAATACATCTTGGATTAACACTATTAAAAACTAGCACATCCATATAAACTAAAAGGCTAGCAAAAGAACACAAAAATTAGTCGGTGATAATTTTTTTTTTCGTTAAAAAGGTTAATACATCAGTTAAACACATACATATAGATAATAAAGCAACAATAAGGAACACGTGATTTAGATATTAAAAAACATATGATGAATAGTAAAGCTTAACATGACTAAGTTCATGCACATTCTTGGTAATAAGTCACACCTCATCACACTCGTGCTTGTTGATGTGCCATAGCTCACTACTCAAAATGTGAATGGAAAGCCATAGAAAAAAGAAAGTGGCTAGGTCAAGGACAGAGCTCCTAGAAAAATCTATGGGAGGGAGTGAAGAGCTTGATGGTATGGACAAGATGTTGAGACTCTCATCCTTAAAATCATTATCAGAGAATGACAAAGAACTATCTAACCCACACCTAAGGTAAATCCATGTGTTAGGCCAACTACACATAACTATAGACCACACAAAAATGACCACATTAAAACTTAAGAGAAAACATCACAAAGAATATGCAATAAATCTGCGAAGAGTAGTGGGAACACATTCCATGGTTGGCACAATGAGCACAATGAGAGAGGATGAGCCTTTGGGCTTAGTTGTTTCCTTTAACAACCTGGTAGCGAAGGAGGTGTCAACCACAAAGAAGGAATTCAACAAGAAACTGTAGATGATGTCCAACAGTTACAGTATGTGTATCTAAACCCATATCAAATATTACATAATTCCAAAATGGCCATAAGACATAGAGCCATGACACCATAATCCTGGAATCTTTATTCCTAGTAAAAACAAAACAGTATCGACAAGGAGTGTTTCTTTTTTATTCAAGCTAAGAGTTGATAATTATGCAAGGGACACCCAATAAATAGGGCATAATAAAGACCTGGTGTAGAGTACTAGAGCTAATTGCTTTGGATTTCCCTGGAATGAATATTGAATGAATGGGATAGAGTGACATGGCAGGCCTCATGAGTTATATGTATGTCATTGCAAATATGAAAGCAAGCTAGAATATTACTATCACATCGAGGAGTAGATGGGAAAATGCAGGATGAGCTCAAGGAATGCAATATAATACCCATGCCCTTTGCATATGATTTACAAACCATAATTGATGTATAATGCAACATCCCCTAAGTGTGGGTCTTCGTAGGAGAGTGACAACCTGTCCCATCCTCTCTCATGTCTCACACATCATCTAGGGAATATCTTAATAGTAGTAAATTAAGACTATATATTAAATATATACATTAGCAATTAATATATAGGTGATAGTATATTATGATATATTGTAAATATATATTTATAATCTAAGTTAATTAGATCTAACTGTATTAAATTTCATAGTGATAAACCATTTATTTTCCTTTTTGCTATAAAGGTTTATTAATCCACTTATTTAGAGTATTAAATTTAAAAAAACTAGTAAACTAAGCATAATCTATTAAAAAAAACTATGTCCAACTTTCAATTGGGTAAGAACACTTCAACTTTGCTAACCAATAACATGGTAGCTAAATGAAATTCAATAATTCAAAAAATAAATAATATATTTTGTTAAGGTAAAACAATATGATAAATACAAAAGTTTATAATGAAAACGTTAATTAATACGAAGTTGTTGGCTTGTAGAACCAAAAAGCATTCCATAATGTTCATCTTGTTATTATTAGTCCCTGCCCTTCGGGCTGGCAGGGACTATAGTAATCGGTTTTAACCGATAGCATTAGTTCGGCACAGAAAGCCACAGAAATCCATAAACATATTTCACGTTAAACCAAAGTTTGCCGATATATTTTATTAAATTTTATGTTTGCCGATACACGCAGCCAATGGATGGAACGATCGTCTTATTTGGCCTCATTACGAGGTATAACTTAGGAAAAGTTTACAAAATCATTTCGCTAATTGGTACAGGTTTGAAGTAATGCTATCCCGAAATTGGTACAGGTTTGAAGTAATGCTATCTTCGGGATAGCATTAGTTCGTTAACATTAAATGTTAACTGGGTTACATTAAGGATATCGCTTATGTCCCTCCACACCTCCACGCCTGCCATCTGCCATACATGCACGCCTACGCCTGCCACCAACTTTCTTCTTATACTCCCCAACCTGGTCGCCTGAAGATGCAGCGAGAGGACTCTTGGAATCGGCTCTGCGGCATCTACAAACGGAGCAGCTATCACCACGCCTGCGTTTGCCAGACTGGTAATCTTCCCAGCTTTATCTTTTCATCGTTCATGGTTATTTTTGAAATATTCACCTGAACTGTCAAATATGTAATGCATACAGATATTATTATTTTACGGTGTCAATTTGTCTATTCAGAATTTAGAGGTACAAGAAACATTTGACCAAACCCAGACTTGAAACGTACCTGCTCTGTCCTCTCTGTCCTGGGGCTTATATGTACGATCCTGCCGCTATCTGCTGTGGCATGACCGCTGAGGTAAATCTCCTTCCTGTTTGTTTTACTGCATTCCCTGCACATATCCTGCTCACCCATATAATTATCTTCTCCTTCGCTGGAATGTTTCACCTGTTTCAGGTATGTTCGACGTTTTATTCCAGGATCAGGTTATAAAACTTCCTCGACTGGGGTCTAGAACTAGTTTAAATGCTACTACTATATGACTAGAATTATTCTTATGTTCTATTTACAACATTCCGCTACTACACTTTGTCAAATGACGATTGTAATTCTTATTTTCAGAGTTTACCCCCTCGAGTGTTTGGTTTATTTTCTCATGTAATATCAAACATATTATTAGTATATGTCAAATGACGATTGTAATTCTTATTTTCAGAGTTTACCCCCTCGAGTGTTTGGTTTATTTTCTCATGTAATATCAAACATATTATTAGTATATGTCAAATGACGATTGTAATTCTTATTTTCAGAGTTTACCCCCTCGAGTGTTTGGTTTATTTTCTCACGTAATATCAAACATATTATTAGTATATGTTAGATCTCCTCTTTGCTAATACTAATACCAAATCTATGGACAACTCTAGATAACAAGATACTAATTTGGGAGATATTATTTTGGTGTAAACATTATAAAGTGTAGTTAGTTGCATTCTATATATATTCGATTAATTTCAGGATATTTTTGAAATTTGCAATCTGAATAAATTGAACATCTTTGCTATTGTTATTTCAGAAACTTGCAAAACTTGCAATCAAAAGCAGTTACCAGTTTATTGAATAAGGTTGGAGGGTCAAATATGTCAAAGAAAAAAATGAATTATAAAGCAGCCCAACGGCATGATTTTTCAGAGAGGATGTCCAGAGAAGATTTAGTTGAGGGCAAAAAGGCAGGGAAATATAAAGGGGTCAAAAGAAATTACCTCGGTCGTTTCACTGCACAAATTAGAGATTCAATCGCAAAAAACTCATTCGTTTTCTCCACCATCCTCGCGGCCATTTCTCTGTCGGCCCAGATTTGTATCAACCCTCCTTGTCAGAACCTGAACATATCCTGTCACAGAACTCGGGCCTGTTACAGATTGCAGATCTGTGAGACTTGGTGCAGACTTCGGACCAGTGATTTCAGCCTTGTGAAGGCTCAGATCTATACCTCAGACCTGTTATAACTTGTAATTTCCATGAATTTCCTGCATTCCCATTTCCATGGCTATGTAACGGGCAAGATCTGCACGTGCCTCAGCTAACTCTCTCTGCAACTGTTGCACTTCACCTCGCAGAACTGAAATCGCTCCCACGCAACCATAAACGGGGTCTTTCACTCTGGCCTGTGCTTCGTACGCCAACGAACTGTAGCTCATTCAGCAGCTTGCTGATGTTGCTTGCCCCAAAGATTTTATGAACTCCATTCAGCAGCTTGCTGATGTTGCTTGCCCCAAATATTTTATGAACGCCATTCAGCAGCTTGCTGATGTTGCTTGCCCCAAAGATTTTATGAACGCTTGCAAACTTATGGGGTTGCTCCGGTGGAAATATGGTGCAAAAATGCACTCTGCGGTGCACTTCCAAGAAAAAACTAAGAGATTGATTGCAGGCTGGTAACAGTCTCCTTGCACCAGAGGGCGCTGGGAAGAAGGCAATCCAAAACCACGAGAGTCTGGCTCAGTCAGCATACAAAGGGGGTAACAGCCATCAGAGGGAGGCGGGCATGCAAGATATATTACTGCTATCTGAAGGATTTCTGGATGCTCGGTAATGAAGGCAGCTGGTAGATGAGATACGTGGCGAGCGAGCGCCAAAAGGATCATGCATAGACGGAGATGGTTCTGTACAAAAGAGTCACGCACCTACCCGCCATGTTCTATATTCTAATAGGGTCAGTGGGCATCGAGATGGGCCCGGATAACTCATAAATCTGTGTGCGCTGGGGCAAAATCCAAACATTTGCATGGAGTTGGAATGAATCAATTCCATGTATCATATCAATACGATGGTGTAATGACAACTGGGTTAATATAGATTACTCCTTTCTTTTTTTTACGTGTTATATTGGTAACGATGGGTTTTATGATTAAACTTTGCAAATATCGTTCATTAATGATTTCTGAGATCTTCATTCATGCTATTTTTTGTATGGTAATTTCGATGGCTCGCATTATAATGGTCTCTGTTCTATGAGGCTCGCATTATAATGGTCGGTTAATATCACTACGTAGAAGACCCTAACCTTTGTTGACAAATGTCTTTCTTTCAAATATACAATAGCTATTCTACCTACTTCAAATATACAATACCTATTCTATCTAACCTGCTGGACTGAGGATATATATACGTATATGTACATATCACGGCTAAGTTTATAAACTTTCCTTTGCAATCCACATGTTCGAAACGGTATTGTTCATATCTATCAATAAAATCTCTACAATCGTGTTGTACAGAAGCATAAGCGGAGTTCTCCCAGGACCACGATTCCCTGCAACAGGACAACAGAAATGAATTTAAAATTGGTAAAAGATGATCAATTTCCAGGCACAGTTCTATGATACGAACTTACATCGGAGTTGCATTTGATGGCTTGATAAATGGTCAAAGCTAAAAAGACACAATTGAACATGTTATAACACTCAATATTCAATTCTGAAAACCAACATCCATCTTTTTTATAACGAGAAATCTCTTCTCCCTGGACCATGCACATCCTTCAACCTCTTCACAGCAACAACATTAGCATCTTCCAACACAGCTTTATATGCAGTTCCAAAGCTACCCTTCCCAAGCATTTCAGCGGAAGCACGGAGAAGATCCTCCAGCTCAAATTGTCGAGTTCCTTCAAAGAAAACCAGTTTACCCCTCTCTGCAGCACTTGATTGCTGGTGATACGGGCTTGAAGAATAAACAATCTTCTCTGAAGGCATTAACCTCTTGAAAATCGACCTGTGCTGCAGCTCTGTTTGCAAGTGAGCTGCAAGTAAGTTTTCAAAGTTACAGGTACTTTAGTGTGGCCTCACTGGTGATCACTGGATTGAATCAGATCGTTGCCGCATTTGCTACTGGGTCTCAACTAAGTAAACTGGCAACCTAACAAACGCACTTCTTAAAGATTTCGACTTTTTATTTGACTATTGGGCTGGGGCAGGGACTAGATTAAATATAGTTTATCTTATTTATGTAAGGATTACATTTTATACATCCTTTTTTATTATCCTTATGTTATGATGTAGTTAATTAAGTTTGTTTGAGGTAGTTTGAGGAAGGAGTGTAATTTGTCCTCCGAACTCCAAGTCTTACTAATGACAATAAATATATAAGACGTCACATAAGACATGTCAATAAGACGTCACATAAGACATGTCAATGGAGTTTTCTTATATAAATGCTAAAATGATTTATATAGCAATATGAAAGAAATATAGTCTGGCTAGTACACTTTAATGCTAAAACATAAATGAATCCATCTTCTTGTTTAAGAATCATTCCAACCATGATCCCTTTGCCGGAGGAGCATGCTTTAGTTTGCTTGTGAGGAGAATGTTTTACTTTGCTAGTAAGGTAATAAGTTTTATAATTTTGAAGATCTAATGATTTATAAATGTATAATGAAGTGGCTCAAATCCAAATAACGTGAATTCATGAGCTTTATAATAGTTTCATGGACGTTTGATATCTCATATCATGCCATATGCACCATCATATTTTTTCGCTTATTAAATTAATATAAATATAAATTTAATGAGGGTCTTTAATTTTTATTAGAAAACATTGTCATGCCTATTTTATAGCAGAGATCTATAATAGTTATAGATAGTTAATCTTTAACAAAAATATGAAAAAAATTAATTTAAAAATTAATTTGTAGTAAAGGTCACTAGCGGAAATGAGGAGGCATATGTATTTTTAAACATTGTGTTTACAATGGTCACAGCCCAATTTTTCTTTTTTACCGAGCTATGGCTACTAAAGTTGTTATTATATATATATATATATATTATTATATATATATATATATTCCTAGATTTATTGGCAACTAAATGTTTATATATATTTTAATTTTTCTTATACAACCTAAGCTAGGTGAGGGTTACCTAGTCATCCCTCCCCTTAACCTCTTATACCTCTATTCATGACTATGTTAAACAATATATTTCATTTCATCGTTTTCAATGTTATGGTACTATTAACACAATTAAGCCTTGGATTTCTTTTATTAGTTATAGGTTCATCTCTCTCTATATATCATATGCTAAAGTTATCACTAGAGTGAATTATGTATTTATGATACCTTGCATGTGAAGGGGGGACACATGTCCATGGTTTTATCTGTGCATGGAATTACACCATTGCCATCCCATCACCATGGTTTTCATATTATCATTGAAAGGTTACACATGTGTAGAGACAACTTAACCATAATCTCGCATTGACTCTTGATGCTCGTGCCTAGGGCTATCACTTAACCTTCAAAAAAATTACAATTAACGTGTTTTTTCCATGTCGCCTACTCCCATGTGATGGCATGTGATAGTCCCCATTTTCCTTCGAACGATCACAATCAGGGGAGGAAAGATCACACGCTTGGAAACAAAGCCCAAAACTCAAACCCCACATTCGAATTTACCTTGGCATTTATCATTGTTTTTCTCTTTCGACGCGTGCTACCTGTGCCATCGTTGTAACCACTACTGGAAAATATGCTCTCAGCACTCCTCGTTGGCTCAACGAGACAAAGGCATGAATATGACTTCCATCGCCATATGCTCGAGCTATCTCTTTCTACTGGTAACTTATTCAGCTGAATACTCGTATAATAGACTGTATTTACTTACACTGGTTAACTTCGAACTCAGTAATTGGCTTCATTTTCTTTATTGTGTTTTTATTACCTTGTTCTTTCGGGAAATTCATGTACTATGAAGGTCCCTTCCAGCGATCCTTCTGGTTTCATTTCTCCCTGCCTACATGTAACTTATTTTTCCTCGTTTTCCCTGTTTCACTAATTATGCAGAGTTTTTCGTGGTTTCGTTTTGTTTTTGTTAGTCACGAGTTTTGTTTACACCAGGTGCTTCTAGTGTAATCTAGTGGTTCTAGAGGACCACGATACCCTAGTCCCATTAGACAGTCCAGAACATAGTACTATTTCGATTACCCTAGAGGTTCATACCCGTGAATCTTATCAAATTAGTTGCTATTATTTTATTTTATCATGATTGTAATAATGCTGCCTTAATTTAAATCTTTTCTGGTGGACATTCCATAGGGTCCACTGGTACTGAGTGTCCTATTAGATATGACCTTATAGTCTCCTTTCTATTTATGAGTTTCTATGATAATGTAGCTCGATTGATTTCTTGTGAGTGCTCGACTAATTTCGTCAGTGAAATTTGCCTTGTAGGGATGAAGGTTTCCCTTCTAGTATTTTCGTTGTAGTGGCTTCCTTAAAATTCGGCTATGTTGAAATAACCCATAGCTCATGGCCTCCTCCTAGTCGGTGACACTCATTTCTTCGGTTGTGTCAAATGAAATGACTCAAATCATATTTGCATGTTGTTATTATGATGGTAAGATATCAAGGGTACTGTTATCTAAGGTTGAAGTACCCTTATCTAAGGTTGAAGTACCCTTATCTTAATATGTTTAATTTGGGTTTTCGTCCCCTCTAGCAAAAGGGGTTACAAATTGGTTTTATATGTATTTTTTTCCTGTTATGGGTTCATTTTGAATTCTATCTTGGTTTAGACATTAAACATCTCCTTGTAATTACAATAAGCTTATTATGCTCAAATACAATGGTTTCACTTTTCCTCAGTGCAAGAACTCTCTAACGTGTATGCAATTATTTTGATCAATATTTGGTTTAGTAACCTCACCCTTCTCCAATGCATATATATGTTCTCTCTTTAAATGCTACCACTGTTTACAAAGTGAGTTCTATGAAGTCAATTCTCTAAAACATTGTGATGTAGGGTAGAGTTAATTTCTCTGTTTTATTGGTAAAGCAATGGAATGATTGATATCCCAGTTTCTATGAATAATTATGTTCGAATATTTTCAATTTTATGATGTAATTTATATTTTATCTTTACCCAACATAATCCTAGAGTATGTGTTTTTTTCATAATTACAGTGGTATTTTTTTCATTACTCCTAGTGTTTTTGTTGGTTTAGTTTACCTCTTAGTATGGATGTATGAACCAACCATGGGCTCAAATGCCATAATTTCCTAAATCTTGGCTTCTGTTGTTCATGAGATAAAACAATTCGTGTGTTTCTTACTATCTATGCATATTTAATAGGTTATTTGACGATACGTAGCATACCCATGACTCAAGGAATAATAATTTTTTGTCCCTCCTATGGTTAATACAATAAATTTATACTCAAATATCTTCTCCTCACACCGATTCTATCATTATCCTCATGACCAGAATCAACTCAAAGGTTAATTAGATAATACTTGAAATAGTTTTTTGGTGCCATGTAACCTGTAGAGGCAATTTATCATTTTGTCTGCACAATATTCTTTATTCAAATAATCCTTTAAATTTATATTCCATCTTTAACATTTTTATTTGTAACCAAACATCCATCCATAAGTTAATGGATGATCCCCTATACTCACATCTATGGACTTTGACTTGACATAAATACAAATTTTGATAGAATTTCTTACATATGTGTTCCACCTACCCTTAGAGAGGAATAAATCATATTACTTCTAATTATTCTATGCTTTTTAACACATAAGTCAATTCCTTCAATTTAAGTGAATTTCATAATAGATAATTCCAACTACTATTACATATATTTCTATTTATATACCCTTTCAGATTACCAAAATATCATAATAAAAAAAACTAATCCCTTTAAAATTATAGAGTGGTTTATAGTACTGAGTCAGCGTATTGACTATTATCATTATCCATTTAAAGTACTATGAAAAAATATCTAAATCATCATATATTCATTTACAGCACTATAGAATTGTAAGAGAAAAGTTGTCATTTATTCATTTACACTTTTGTAAAATAAATTCCAAGACAATTGTCATTGTCATCCATAGTTTTAGAGATTTTTTACAAAATCTTCTAACCAAAACATGATGAGGAAAACACTTGGGAATGTGCAGATTTCCTCCCAAACTTGAACTATAGCTTTGAGTTCCCCCCAAGCTAAATGTGCTTGCCATGGGAAACAAGAATCAACAACCCCTATTAATCCCTTCGATAGATATCTTATAATTTATCTTCCATAATTGAATTTTCCTTCAACGACACCCCACTTTTGTGGTTCTCAACACCACTAGCCTATGTTTTTCCTTTAAATCCCACTTTTCCCTCCTGTGATGCTTTATTTTTATCTAGGATTAACATATTTTCCTAGCTAAGTGATTTAATGGATTTTCTCTCCTATTCATTAAATCTTATCTATAATGTTTATCATGGAAATGTTATCTCAATCTCATTTACAAATGATATTTTTATTTTTATTTATTTTGAAATAATCTCATACTCAAGTGTCTCATTCCCATGTACTTTCAATCCAATTATTTATTTATTAATAAAAGTATTTATTATTACTATTATTTATTAATAAAATTGTTTACTTACATAAAAAATTCAATGTAGTTTAAGGCTTTTGCACCATTCACACTAACATAACTTAGTCTGAACTTGAAAGAAACCAACATTAGAAAAAGGGAGGGGTATTACATTCTTCCCCCCTTTTAATTCACATTGTCCCTAGTGTTGATTTCCCAGTTACTTCCCTCTAGAATAGTGTTGGATAATTCTTTTGCATGTCATCTTCCTGCATCCATGTGGCCTCTTTGGGAGTAAAATTCTTCCATTGCACTTTAACCCAAATAATGGCTTGATTCCAGAGCCATATCTCTTCTCGATCTAGGATATAGAGAGGTTCTACCAGAAAGTCTATTTCGAGTTCCACTTGTAGTGTTTTCTAATAAATTATGTGAGAGCTATCATGCGCATATTTCCTAAGCAAAGATACATGAAAAACATTATGAACTTTAATATGACCGGGTGATGTTAATTGATAAGTTATGGGTCAAATTATGTCCATAATTTTGAACGAACTACAAAATCGTGGTGCTAAATTTGTACAAGTTCTCCTCCTTAAGTTACTTTACCTCCGCTTCACCCTTAAATAAACATGATATCCAAATTTGAGTTCCGTGTGTGTCCTTTTTTTATCGGCATAGATTTTATATATGTCCTATGTGGTTTTTGTGTTTTGTTGAATCATTTTTACTATTTGCTTCATTTGTTGCAAAACATTAGGTCCGAGTATCAATTTTTCCTCTGATTGACTATAACTATGAGGTGTACAGTATTTTCTTCCATACATGGCTTCAAAGCAACTTATTTTGACATGATAATATTTTCTGGCAATGCACTAGTGTGGCAATTGTACTATAGTGATATAAAATACTCATACAATATATGTATTAGAGCACCCTAGGAAATCTTACAAAAAGCACCACTACATAGCTTTTAATTTAAGAAAGACATGGTGCTCTTGGATTCTTTCACACTGGTACAATTATTGTAGTGCGCAAGATGAGGGTTAGATAAAAAAAACTATCTTAACTGTAAATTTCATTTTTACCATCTATAGTGATGGAGAGCTCTAGATAATTAGTGTCACTCTTGCCTCATGCAGGCACCTTGATGTCAATGCTTGTCTTGCTCACTCCCTGACTTTTTATTATTTTCAAATCATGGTAAAATTTGTTTTTCTCTATTATGTGTCAACAATGTCTCCTAGATGACAAAATGTGAAGGCAGTGTTTATGTTTCTTTCTAATTTATTTTTTTTGCGGATTGGAATTTAAAATTATCGTAAAATTTCCTTTGTTTTGAAAAAGAAAAAAATTCCCTACACGGTGTTCTCGGTATGTTCAGCTCGTCCGTATAGTGGTGCACCCTGTAAATTTACAAGGTGCACTGCAGTTTGGGCATGAACATAATGCACCTCTATTCTTGTGATGTGTTTTGTAAATGAAAATGCACTAGGAAAACTATAATTTGTACATTAGTGTGTTATTCCTAGTGCATTTATATTTAGAAAAAACACCACAAAAATAATATTCCAAAATATAGTTATAGCTCAGTGCATTATTTTATCACTTCGTAAATTTCCATAGGCTGAGGAGATAAATATAAGAGGTAACCACAAACCTATTGTAGACAAAGGTGCATACCCCATAGCCTTGGGGAGGGCTCTCTCACTGTCGTATGCTATCAATCAAATAAATTAATGATAGGATATAGGTTTTAGGTTGGTTAAACTAATCAAAAGATAGGTCAAGATTTGTTTTTTTATTAAAGGTGGGTGTAGATGGAAAAACTACTTACGATCAAATTACTATTACAGAGCCAAATGAATAAGGGATATGGTGCAAATGAAATAGAGGCAATATAGGCAGACTTACTCGAAATCAATCAAAATTCATTGTAGTGGAAGCATAAGTGAGGTAAGAGAAAAATGACCAACTGAGCATCAAGCCATGGATGAGTTCAAAATTGCCATTGAAGAAAATAAGGCATCTATGATCACCTGAATCAATCAGAGTAATACATTAATTCTAAATAATCTCCTTTCAAGTTGAGCGTGAGGAAGTTATATAGTATGAAGCTATATATTATAAAAGAACCTTAAATAAATACATATCACATCAAAAGAGAAAACACATATCAATAAGTATGACATAGGTATCATTGTCCAAATTGCATCTACCTTCTTCTATTTGTTTGGCAAAAGGATACAAAATTTCACAAAAATTTATCCTAACCTCTTACACTACCAACCAAAACTATTTTCCATGTCTTTACACCACTATATAGAATGAGGAATTCGAATTACCACTCTAGGTGGTCGAATTCACTCCATAGAAGTCAAATGGACTAGATATAATGCATCTTTACTTGTTATGCTAAAAAATAGGAACTGCTATATCAAGATTAATACAATTTAGAAACATCAACCAAGTTGGAATATTTGTTTTACAACTCAAACTACATGGATTTAAACTGATTGACACTTATCCAACAACCAAAATTACTTCTAGAAGTTCCAAAATTTTAAATTTTCCAAAACAAAATTGTTTGATTTGTTTGCGTAGTAGTTGCATCGGAGAGGGCACACGTCATCAAACTCGGCATGGTTGTAGATTGTTCTAGACAAAACTGAGTAGATGGCTTGAGATGATGGTGTGTTGACTTGGAACCTTTGAAATACTATTTTCATCTTTTGCAGACCTCCCAATTGACTGATCCCAACTTGTGTAGCATTATTTGGGCTTCGAGCTTGTTTGAACATTTCCTACTTCAAATTGATTGAACATGACCATCTACTAGCAAAATTCAACTTACAACATTCCCAACATACTTCAAGCCTTTCAATACCTTCACCATTTCACCAATACATGACATTATGGGACTTTATACAACGGTCTCTTGGTTACACAGGTTGAGACTTTCAACAAAATGGAGAAAAACAAAGCATATAGCCAAAACTTCAAAAATTAAAAAATTAGCATGTCCTTCTTATAACACCTCAACTTTAACCTAACTCCTTGGATAATTGAAACTAACATTAATTCATTCTTGAAATACAAGCCTCCATACATCCTCGTGCTTGTACATTGTACAATAATTTTTGTATCTTCAATATTATAGATATTGAGAGTGGTATTACTCTACACCTATCAAGCTTCTCTACATACTACAAATAAGGAAACATTGTAATAGTTGATTTGGTTGTTTGTCATGTATGACTCTTGATCAGGATGCATAAATCCTACTAGAAAAACATTTTTTTTAATTCCAAGTTTTACACCTTTATGGAATCTTACCCTTTTGGCTTTCCAAAGATCACTTGATTTTAAATCTCTTATTTTCTTTCTGCTCCAACTTGATATCCAAGGATTCGATGCTACAATTTGTATTTTTATAGGCCTTGGATGAAGTAAGCAAATGTATTATAAGAAACTTCTTGGAAACATGAGAGACATGAAAAGCACATTGGAAGAAATCATTACATTCATATCATGTATTGATGCTTGATAGCAATATGGATCTAGCAAGTTGTTATGTTAAAGTAATTCAACTACCATATTAGGTTTCACTATATATTCAACACGATTTTTCTTAATACAAACACTTGAATCATGGTATCCGAGATCAAAAAGTTCATCTAGAATATCATCATCAAGTCATTCCACAGTCCAATTCAAAAGCTACCTCGTTGATGCTCTATTCTCAGGATTGCAATCACGGATGATTCTAATGCCTTTCAATGACAAAGAGCTAAGCGAAAAAGTGCAAACCCTGATCGTATTTTCAGCACAAATTGGTGGCATGAAAAGTGTGATGCCTCCTTCTATGCAAATATGATTTATTAATATCGTGACAAGTGTTGGTGCAAGATATCTTGGTATAAAAGAAGAAGTGAAAACTACAATGATGAAATCCTCCTTAGAGTCAAACGGGTCTACAAGTAAGGTTCTCTGTGATCTGAATGCTTGCAATACAGTGTCTTGAATTCTGCCACTTACTTTGATGTGCGCATCATCTGGCTGGAACTTTTCAAGGACACCTCGAAGAGCTGCCCCAAGTATAAAGGCAATATCTTTCGATCTGCAATCTTCTGCAAGCACCTTGGTTTCCATCAGAGATTCTTTCAAGATTTCTCTAGATGCAATCACGACACAAACAATAGCACCCATAGATGAACCAACAAATGGTGTGTTCTCCTAACAATCTATTTGCTTCTGAGATTTTTGTGCAACATTTGCACAATAATGGTGGTTTACGCAATGCCCTCTTTCACCTGAGCTTCGAACACCTCTGTTCGACCTCTACAACCTCCTAAACCTTCTAAGGGCTCAAATTACAATAGATTAAGAATGAGAAAAACTTGAAAATTTTTGGAAGTTATTCCTCCACATGCCTTCTATCATCTTATGACGATTAATTTTCAGTGGAGGAAGTAAGGAGAAATGGGGATATCTTCCAATGATGAGAAATAGACACAAATAACATACCCATAACGATCTTTTACTAGTTGAACCTCACTGACATGGTTTTATACTTGACTTATGATGAATGAATACCCATGAAATGACCCCTTGAGCCCTCATAGTGTATCCTTTTCCTTCCATGAGTACAATTTTGAAATTATGTTTCCCTCATGAAATTTAGACTCTCACAAGTTCGATTTTGGATTCAAAGACCCCCTTTACAATCCATATATTTATGAAACCTTAGCTCCTTTGACTCTCTTTTCATACAGACATTTAGACTATGACACATAGTGACTCATAGTTTAAAATTGACAAACATACGCCCAATATGAATAGTAATAGGCAAACACACTTTGATTCCTAGATTATAGAATCCTAACATTGGCTCCAATGGGGATGCCAACCTCCTAGTGAGGTGCCAAGAACAACGCAGACTAGTAGCCTAAACAATTGGGCAATGGAGTCCAACTCAAAATGATTAAAATTGACTATGACTAATTTGTTTTTTATATTACATGTAGCAATAGATCACCAGAATATCAGGGACTTCCCTTTAGGCTTCAAATTATGATTATAGAAAACAATACCAAACTACCAAGACCAACTATGGAAATTCACAATGCTGAAAAAGATGCTCGAAGGGCTAAGCTTATTCACAAAAGTACTCACTCTAACTTATTTAAGATATCTATACAATCAAGTGAAATGATCCTTTTCATGTAGCCAATCAAGAAAACAACTACTTGACTGAAACTTCCATTCATCTTCTCGATGCATAAAGAAGGAATTAGAAAATGAAAACACAAACTTTCCACTGAAAACATTTTCATGATCCATAGATAGAACACCATTGTTCTTCTATAATGACAGTAATAGACTAGCCGCATGATCTTGAAAAACATAGAAAATCACTTACTCTTGGCTTGGAGAATACAAAATATATCCTTTCCTTAATGATTCCAACAAAACAACGAAATATTCTTCAAAATCATGATTAGTTACCTTTACTTGATCATCAACAAGAGGAAGGAAGGATTCTTTAAGACATTTAAGAATATCTTCAAAAGAAATAGGAGTAACTTTTTCATTTGTCTTGCCATGTACATTAGGGAAATGAATAATGTGTTCTTGAAAATTTTCAATTGAGGTAGGCATACCTTGAATAACAAAAATGTGTACAAATTACCCTTCATGTATATCGTTAAGAGTGTTATCTTGGATTTTAATTTTTTCTGAATATGTCAATTCATGATATTTATAATCAAGAATAGATTTTGCACTATCGAAGGAGTCTAAAATAGTATGCTCTTCATTATCTTCTTGTAATTGTGGAGTCTAGCCATCATTTTTTATGTTACTTCTTTCATGGATAACACCTTCATCTTCAACTAAAGTGAGCTTAGTTTTTTGAATTTCAGAACTCATAGTTTGATAATATTTTCCCTAGAATAAAGACAACGGAAATAAAAGGGTGGATGAAAATTTTGATTATCTATCATGTTCTTTCTCTTGGTGACTTAACATCTCACAAGACTGGTTCAAATTTTGTTCAAATGCAAAAGAAAAATCATAAATTTTTGTATGAGGATGTTGATCTATTTCATTTTAGGCAAGAGATAACTTATCATTTATTCTTGGTCATAAAAATAGTTCTCATACAAAGCTTCCAGTATTTCTTCATCCATGAACTCTTCATCACCATAAGAAATTTCTAGGTTTTGAATGAAATCCTCAAAATGGTCACAACAATTCCCAACTAATGACAAAGAAAGATGATATTCTTTGCATTTTTTCAAAAAATACTAAACGAAAATCTTTAAGGTAATACAAGCTCCCCGGTGCCAAACCTACATACCAATATCTCACTTTTTCCTCCAAGGTAGCCATAAGCATCTTCATCAAATATTCTTCATGAAATTGAACCTTAAGTCTACGCACACGCATGTGAAACTTAACCAAATGAAGAGCAACATCATCTCCTACTCGATATGTGAATTTTGGAAAATAAGTCTTCCAAGCTACATAAGGAATGTGGTTTGGAAAGACAGGAATGTGCATATGGTTTAAAGGAGCATACCTTGCACATGTAGAACTCATCTTGAGCTAGTAGAGTCACCAGTAAAACCCTCATTTATGGATCTTGCTACAAGTGGAATGTTTGGATCATGTTGAAACTTGACTGGATTCACGAGGTGAATGGTTCAGTCTTCATCTGTCTGACTGTTATCCATCATCAATAATCAGATCTTAAAATTTGATCATATTTCCTCGGAAGATGGAACCTTCTGTCTTTGGGAATGACGCCAATATGTTAGAACACCATAAATTTCCCTGGGCTAAGGAGAGAAATACCATAGGTAACCACAAATCTATTTTAGGCTAAGGTCTATCCCCCCTAGCCTTGGAGAGGGTTCTCTCACTATCTTGCGCTATCAATCAAACACATGACTCATAGGATCTAGGTTTTAGGCTTGTTATACTGATCAAAATATAGTTTAAGATTTGTTTTTTATTGAAGGTGGGTGTAAAGGGCATAACTACTTAGGATCATAGCACTATTATAGATCCAAAGAGTAAGGGATATGATGCAATTGAAAAGGGGGAAAGATAGGTAGACTTACATGCAATCAATCAAAATTCATTGTAGTGGAAGGATGAGTGAGGTAAGAGAAAAATGACAAACTGAGCATGAGACCAAAATATGCATTGATATGGAGTTCAGTGTGAATAGTTACTATGTAGTAACTTGACAAATGATAAGCCTACACTTACTCCTTATCATGTGCCTCTTTCGATTCATTTGAGAAACTGCCCTTCTCTTTTTTCTTCATCCCTTTTGTCATCACAAATCAGCACACCTAGTGTGTTGTAGATTTGCTTGATTTACTAACTCGCATAGTAGATAACTGATATGGTATATACTCCTCTAGCATCGACTCCTTGGGTTTTTCCCTTTGTTGAACAAAGTATTTCAATTTATTCATGTACCTCTCTAACAAGAACATCCAATTACAAGAAACCACCCAAACTGTTAAAATGCAGTAAGAAAATCTTAGTTTGACAATGTCTTGGTCGAACTAAAGAAAATTCAAATTTCTATTTCAACAGAAATCTTGGAGGTAGTTCAATTAGGACACATGGTACTTGTCACTCAATTAAATCAACTAATTCAAGTTGGGGAAGCTTGATTTTAGTTTAGTATTATTAATTTATAATTTGTAGAAATATACTTCAGTTCATTTGAGTTATTGTCAGTTAAATTAGTTCTAACTGTTAAAATAACTAGTGGAGGTAAAGTTGTCGAAGTGGAACTTCAACCACACTCATTGATAAACAAGTTAACTCATCAATGAGTGCAAAATAACTATTGCATGCTGAGAATTCTAGTTACCCAGTTGAGATGGAAATTCCAAGGCAGTCCAATATCTGTTGTAGCATATTCCAATGCGTATAGGGGGTGCATGCAGTCAAAGGAAGGACCCAAGGGAATTACACAATTCAATAGTTGGAAATTCCTAAATATTAGGGGAAAATTTCATAGAGGGTTTCAAAATTGGCTAAGTGTTGGCCAGAGTTAGTCTATCAAGAAGAGGGATAGACCATACACTTGCAAGGTGTGCTCAGGCTAGATCAAGCATATGTGTTTCATATTTATTCTCTGATTAATGAAATATAGATAGTAAGGTTTTTTTAGGAGTTCCTTCCCCTATATAAATCTTTGTGCGGGTGTGAATTTTGCTTTTCCATGTCTATGATTTGTGTTCTATAGGGTGAATTAAGTTCCGCAGATAAGTAGAGTAGCTTTGAGTCTTGTTATTTAGTAAATTTCATGAGAAATTTCGAATCTACACATTAATGTATACATAGTATCAGAGTTGGAAGCACTGTAGAGCAAATATTTCCAATTTTTCATTATAGGAGGTTCGATTTGAAGATCGATGTTGCAGGTTTTCTTGAGGAGTGAGAAGATGGATTTAAACAGAGTAAGGCTCGAGTATGCCATTGAGGGAAGTTCAAATTACGTTTCATGGAAGGGAAACATGTAGGCAATGTTGGAAAATGGTTTGAAGGAATTCATTGATAATGATACTCTGAAACTAACAACATCTCATGATAAGGATATAGCAAAATGGAAGACGTGTGTAGCCAAGGCAAGGAGAATCATATTGCAGGGAGTACCAGACCATATTATCTCAAATCACCATGATAAAGGGACTTTGTATGTAATATGGAAATAATTGATAGACCTGTTCTATAATAATAGTGACCATAGGAAACCCGGATGCGGGTGTTATCGACACGTTAGCATGATTGGACAGCCCAGGACGGCAGCTGGCCAGTGCTCCAGCAGATCCAGGTGGCTCATAGCATATGAGGGACGGGCATTCATAGCCCTCAGTTATTGTGGACAGCGAAGGATAGTAATGGCACTGCGCAAAGACGTTAATGCACAGGGGGAATGTTGGTCTGGTTTGGAGGACTGTGCGCACCGCTTAAAGGATATGGAACAGGTTATAATTTGCATACCGGAGCGCCTCATATGGCTCAGTAGAGGGCACACTAGGGAAAAGCTCAGAGCTCGGAAATATTTCCGAGTCAGGTCCCTTCATCCTGATTCTGGTTTCAGTTGGGCGAGAGAATCACGTAAGTCTGTCCATGCTCCTTTTCAATTTCCTCTTTGGCTCTTCACAGCCAATTCCTCGTCATCTCAGTTTAGTTTAAGGTTGGGTACCTGGCTTAGACGTCTTGTGCCGCGTGCATCCAATTGGCCTCTTCGCTCTTTTCACCTGTGTTTGCTCAGCCTGTACCTTAATTTGACAATCCCGCGTCTAAGAGGCACCCCCCGACGAGGCAGTAACACTGGTTCCAGGGGTGGTTCCTTTAGGAGAGGCGGCTCTGTTCCGCACAATGTCGCTCCATTATCCTATGTTCCGCCTCCCTCTCCGCCATCTGATAATTCTGGCCCGTCCATAGCCCCTGTTGCGCCCTCCTCTCCGGCTTCGAACAATTCAGGCATTTCCCTGAACAGCTCCTTCCACTCGGCGCGTTTTCAATTCAGGAGCCACCTTAATAAGCCACTCATTTCAGCCTTAGTTACGGTGATATTTGAGGAAGAAGAGGAGCAGATTAGCTCGGACAATCCTTCCACGGATCCTTCGAGTGCCTGGGTGCCCAGCAACAGTCCATGCAACCCATCAGGGGCGATCCTCAATGACCCAGAACAGAAGGAATTGGAGAACCAGACCCTGCCTAATCAGGAGCCCGTTATTGACAGTGAGCCAACGCATTCTAGCAACATCCTCCATCTGGTTCTCCCACCAGGCAGAAGCGCAACAGATGTCGAGGATAATTTCATGGTGGAATGGGTCAATTTAACTCCAGACAAGGAATTCGGCTTGCCTCCGCAGGACTAAGCTCGTCAAGCCTTCCAGCGTGCTTCAGAAAGTTCAGCATTTTGTTCAGGTTGGCGTCCAGGTGTCTTGCTGTTGTGACTATGTCCAGGTGTCTGTTTGTTTGTTTAGTCTATGTCCAGGTGTCTGTATGTATCCAGGTGTTTATATATGCTATTCACAAGGAATATGTTCAGATGTTTTGGCAAGAAGTCCACAAGGAAAATGTCAGTAGAATTTTGAAATTTTTTGTAACAGTTTTAAGTCAGATAAATCCTTTTTGTAAATGCCAGAAAGCAGAAAGCTGGCAAGAATTTTTGATGGAGGGCATGTAGCTACCCCCTCATAGGTTAAACCCTCTATGTAAATAATTTTCCTTTTATTTAATAGAATAGTCTTTTGTTTAGAATTTTTTTTGGTGAAATCACATAATTGATCATTTGTCAACGCGTTTTGAACCAACTAGTGTGGTTCATCGTCAGGACAAGTTGATGATACAGATCCAGTATAGCATGTTAAAAAGTCTAAGTAGAGACTCCAACGGCTAGAACAACTAACGACTATTTTTCAACTTAGGACCCCAGTCAAATCT
>APFE030998802.1:0-22562 GCA_000404065.3 Pinus taeda | reverse complement strand
TAAAAAATTAATATTATTTTAGATTTGACTAGGGTCCTAAGTTGAAAAATAGCCGTTAGTTGTTCTAGTCGTTGGAGTCTCTGCTTAGACTATTTAACATGCTATACTGGATCTGTATCATCAACTTGTCCTGACGATGAACCACACTGGTTGGTTCGAAACGCGTCGACAAATGATCAATTATGTGATTTCGCCAAAAAAAATTCTAAACAAATGTTATGGATCACAGAAGTCTAAATTCTTTGAGAATAGTCTTTATCTAGAAAAAAAAAATAGTGACCATAGGAAGTTGGCACTCAAGCACAAGCTTCGAAATATCAAGATGCAGAAAAACAAGACCATTCCAAACTACTTGAGCAATTTCACACAATGTCGTGATGAACATAGTAAAGCTGGTGTTGCTATAGTAGAAGATGATTTGATAATCTTAGTCATTTGAGGCCTTTCCGAACACTAGCAAAACTACCAAGATTTGGTGAACGAGATTGAGAAACTACAATTTTGGTAATGCCTATGGTTTGATTTGGTACAAGAGGAAATAAGGTGAAATACGAGAGATGAGAATTCATCCAAGGACAAGGATGAGGAGAACTGTTTCTTGGATGGAAATGAAAAGAAACGGAAAGGGAAGAAATCCCAATACAAAGAAGAATCTAGTAAAGGGGGAAAAGACAAATATTGTCCAGAATCAAGTTCTTTAACTATCATGAATTCAGGCACTATGCCACAAAGTGTTAAAAAAGAAGACAAGCAAGAAGACCTAAAGAGGAATAGTAGGTGAAACATTTACTTCATAGTTCAATTTTGATTTTACTCTCATTGCTTTCATGGCTACACAATTATGGGAAGCATGTGGTACATATGTAGTGGTGCCTCATTCCAAAGGATGAGGAATACATATTTTTTCAATGATTTGGAGGAAATATACCACTAGGTGCATATTGATATGGGAGATGATGGAAGGTAAAATGTGACTGTGATTGGTACAATCACCTTTCAAAGGGAGTCAAGTTCCCCTCTGAGGCTCAAGGATGTGATTTCTTTTCCGAGTATAAAGAAGAATCTTGTCTCCGTTACAGTTTTGGAAGACTGTGCTTATGGTTTGATCTTGAATATAGAAAAGGAATTTCTAAGGCACATAGCTATGGGATAGGTGAAGCAGATCGAGGTTCATGTGAAGAACCTCTACAAACCAGATGTGGAGGATTGTCTTGCATTGAACACAAAGTTGGAAAAGGTGCAGAGCCGCAATGTTTGTGATGTTTGGAATAGAAGACTTGGCCATTTGATTTATGGTTCTTTGAGGATCATGAAGTAGATTACCAAAATACTCCCTAAAGGAGAACTAGATTAGAAGGAAACATGCAAAGTGTCTACCTTGTGGAAGTACAGAAAATCCACTTTCCATGATGAGGACAACATATCACGTGCAAAAATTAGAAGGATCGACTCTAATTTTTGTGGACCTTTCTTCATAGCCTTCACTACTAGGCACAAATAGTTTTTAATTTTTGTTTAGGACTTTTCTTAGAAGTGTCAGATCTTGTTCATGTGGAAGAAGGATGAGACTTTCTCCAAGATCAGAGAGTTTAAAGCACTGGTGTAGAAAGATACAGGTAAGAAGGAGAAGGCTCTCGGGATTTATAATGGAGGTAAGTACATGTCGAATGAGTTTAAAAATTTCTATGCAAAAGAAGCCATTCGATGAGAGTTGACAACACCTCACAACCCACAACAAAATGGGTTAGCTGAGAGGAAGAGTTGTATAATTGTGGGAGCATCATGGGTGATAGTTATTGATGAAAGCATATGATCCGAATTGGATCTTCAAACAATTCCATAATTGTTAAGAATGAATTTCAGACTTCAAGAAATCTTATAGCTATTAGAAACAACCTTTGAATAATGATAATTTGTAGCCAACATGGAGCAAGGAGGACCTTCGGTCAAAGCGCGCTGGCTGTTGGCACATGGAGACTGCGCATGGTGCAAAAATGGCAATTGGGAAGCTCAAAACCATAAACGGAGGTTGTTTCTAATACGTGATTAGTGCAAAGTGCTAATTATGTATCACTTAGCAAACCTTGAGAGGCAAAAGCCTCGAGTGCTCAGTCACAAGGGAAACTAGAAAACTGTGGGAAAGCGCTAAAACCGATAGGTAGGCCCCATGCTCAAAAAACAGCGGAATATCGGAGGCATTCTGGGTGGTAAGTGGGTTTGGATGAATACCCAGTTATTCCATAGACCGAGTGATGCGTGTCCCGTGTGGAGAGAGAAAAAACTCTTACATTGCAGACTAAATATTGAGCAACTCAACCACGAGATATGAGCGAAGACCGTAGGATCTGGGGACTCTAGATCAAATCGCAGATGTTCAACCCGATGGATGACCGGACCCAAGGGAGAAATAAAATACGGTGCATAAAGATTTGAAGTCCGATTGGACCAATGAGTCGCCAGAAGGATCCATTTCGCAAGCATCAGGGAAATAACGGAAAAAAATGACTTTTCAAGAAGAACTGACACTTAGTTCACAAGAAGAAAGGTGGTCACCTCTCTGCGAAGAATTATGCAGTAATGATGATGCAGGGAAGAGAAGTCCCAGTGGACAGAGGCAAGAGATCTAGAGAGCCGGCAAGCTAAAATGAATAGTCGAGGAATGAACTAGCTTTAAAGCCACGAACTGACAGAGACAAGACAGAGAGACAGTGAGGTAGAGAAGCAGTGAAGAATCCAAAGGCCGAGAGACACAGAAAGACAGTCAATATTGTAGAGAACAGAGAAGCCAAGCTGACCATTAGAGTAAGGGCAACATCAAGTAGACAAAGATAAATTGAGGTCGAAATTCAGTAAGGGGAGTCTGTGAACTCCAAGGACCTGGGATTTCCAAGTAGAATCCTACTGATCATCCTCTATCAAGTGAGACTCAGATTGAGCTCCTTCTTGTAAGACTCTATTTTGAAAACATAATAAAATGTCACCACTGAAAGTTTGACTAGGAGACATAGCCTAGGAGGATTGGGTGAACTCCTTATTAAATTTTGTTGTGTTTCTATTTTGCTTACTGTGATCTCTTACTGTTTCAAGTGTCTATTTATTTTGCAATCTTATCGATCTATTGCCTATGATAACATAGACACACACACACCAACACATGAGTCTGTAATACCTTCATTAATTTCCTGAGGTCACCTATGGGTATTTTCAGATCAAGTGGTATTAGAGCTATAGGTTGTTAAGGTTAGACAAGCTTGTGCTAGATTTAGTTATTGAATTTTAACTAGATCAAAGCTCAAATTAGGAGGAGGGTTGGTCGAAACTAATCCTGAAATTGGAAGAGTCTATCCTCAGAAGACAATGTTGGAGGAAGGTTCTGTGGGGCCAGACCCTCAATTTATACATAGTTTCCTGGCCATAAGGTCCATGGTAGAGGAAATGTATAAGGACTTTAGAAAACATAAGGATGAAGATGTATCAGGCTCCAAACAAGATAAAGGAGAAGAAGAGTCTCTCTTCCATGACCACTCAAAAGGAAAAGGGAAAGAAGAAAACTTTCTCACACCTCCTAATAGCCCTGAACATAAAAAGAAGACATCTTTGATTAAACTAGATGTTGAATTTTATTTACCAATATATGATGGAGAGTTGAGTGTAGAAAATTTGGACAATTGGATTAGAAAAATTAATGTTTAATGCAGAGTGCAGAGTATTGATTCACACAAGAACAAGATTCAGCTGGCCAGCCTACGCTTTGGAGGCACTGCCTTGTTTTGGTGGGAAGGCAGGACCCATGCTGACATGAAGAGACATGGTAAGACTCTTTCTGTCTGGAGTGAACTTGTTTTTGAAATCAAAAAGTAGTTCTACCCACTGGCCTACATGCAACAAGCCATGATGAGCTAGCAAACTCTTTGACAATTGAAAGGGCAAAGTGTCCAAGGTTACACCCAAGAATTTATGAAGAGAGAATTGATTCTAGGAATCTCATTAGACTCACTTGAGAGTTTGTTGAAGTACATCGGTGGTCTACACAGCTACATGAGGCACACTATCCTCATGTTTAATCCCACTAGTATAGATGAGCTATCTGTTCAAGCTACACATCTAGAAGCTAGAGGAAAGAATGGAAACCCATAAGTTGGGGGATCATCCCAACACACTGCAAGCAAGAATAAGGAGAAAAGAAAATAGAAATGGAAAGCAAGGAAGGCCAACACTGCACAGAAAAGCGAGTCTTCATGCACTCATTGTAAGAAGGATGGGCATGATGATGAGCACTGTTGGATTCTGCATCTAGAGCTCAGACCTAAGAAGTTCGAGGGAAAGAAGAATTAGACTGTTACAGCTATTTAGAAAGATTTGGGGTCGGAGTTAGGAGATGAAACAACCATTACAGCCACAGGTATAAAAGGTAAGAATTCTGAAGCATCTACTAGTAATTCTACATAATCTATTATTGATGAAGAAAATTAGAGAAGAATACATGAGCTTTTCCATATTCGAGTTAATTCTAAACATCCAAAGATTTATACTTTGTTTGATAGTGACTCTCAAGTAAATTTAATTTCTAAAGAAATTGTAAAGAAGTTGGGATTAATGACTACACCTCACAAGAAACCATACCCATTAGGATGGTTATTGATAAAGCACAACTACAAGTGACTAGAGAATGCAAACTCAAGTTTTCTTTTGGGTTAGCATTTGTAGATGAGGTTGAGTTAGACATAATTCCTTTGGATATATGTGGAATTTTTTTAGGAAGTCCTTACTTCTATGAAAGAAAATCTATTTTCTATAGAGCTGAGAACAAGTATCTACTTGTTAAAGATGGAATCAAATACTTTGTAAGAGCTCATAAGCTCAAGAATAATTACACTCTCGTAAACTCATGGTAGATGAAATGAATTATAAATTCATGCAAACATTTTTTACTGATGGTTGTAAAGGAAAAGAAACTTGATAAAACCAATGTATTTGAGGGCTATGATGCTAAGCAACAAGCTGATTTAGAAAAAGTTGTTTCAGAGTATGATATCTTGTTTCAAGAACCTAAAGGTCTGACACCCAAAAAGGAAATAGTGCATGACAATAATTTCCAACAAGATGCTCCATTTCCTAACATTGGAATGTATAGGTTGTCCACTTTAGAGAATGCAAAAATCAAGAAATAGGTGCAGGAGTTGCTCAAGAAGGGGTTCATCAGACCTAGCACATCACCATGTGGGCCTCCAATCGTTTTGGTGAGAAAGAAAGATTGCTTGTGGAGAATTTTCATTGATTACCTAGCACTGAATAAGATAACAATAAAAAAATGTTATCCCCTTCCTCGCATAGATGATCTATTAGATCAATTGAAAGAAGCTTTTTATTTTTCCAAGTTAGACTTGCATAGTTGATATCATCAAGTCAGAGTTGTAGAACAAGATGCATGGAAAACTGCATTCAAAACAAAGTAGGGATTGTATGAGTGGCTGGTTATGCAATTTGGCTTAACTAATGATCCTACTACTTTAATGAGAATAATGAATAATGTACTCAGACCTTTTCTTGATGATTTTGTTATTGTATATCTTGATGACATTCTGATCTTTAGAAAAACATGGGAAGAACATTTAAAGCATGTTAAGAAGACAATAGATGTTTTGAAAAGAGAAAAACTTTATATTAAACTCTCAAAATGTGAATTTGGCAAAACATCTTTGAATTACTTAGGACATATAGTAGGGGGTGGTGAATTGAAGATAGATCCCTCTAAGGTGGCAATCATTGTAAACTGACCTAAACCCAAATCTACTACAGAAGTTAGCAGCTTCTTAGGAGCAGCACAATATTGGAGAAAGCTCATTTCTAACTTTTCCTTAATTGCAGCTCCCTTACATGCTTTAACAGGATTGAACAAGGTGTTTCAGTGGGGAGGCAAATAGCATAAAGTCTTTGACGCCTTCAAAGAAAAGATCAGCACAGCATCAGTACTAGCACTGCCAAATCTTCAAAGACCAGTTGAGATCTAAATGGATGCCAGTGACTATGACATGGGAGCAGTGTTGATACAACATGGTAAACCCATATGTTATCATTCTGAGACATTTAATTCTGCAGTAGTTAACTATCCCACATATGATAAAGAATTGTATGCATTAGTATAGAGTGTGACAAAGTGGGAACATTACTTAATGGGAAAAGAAACAGTTATACATACTGATCATCAACCACTTCAATATCTACACTCCCAAACTAAGTTGCAGCAATCAAGACACTATAGATGGATGAGTTTCCTACAACAGTTTCATTTAGTTATCAGATATAAAAAGGGCATACATAATAAAGTTGCAGATATGTTATCTAGACCCATTATAAATGCATCTATTATACTTAAGCATAATTTTGTGTTACATGAGAGCTACATTGAACAATATGCTCGAGATATAGACTTTAAAGATGTATATGCAACTTTAAGTCAAGGAAAACGAGTAGAAGAATTGGATTATCATATTAAGGACTGGCTCTTATATCATTGTGGGAAGCTATGAATTCCACAAACTAAAAGAGTAAAGACAATTCGAGAAACACACACTTCTCTAATATCAGGTCACTTTAGGGTAAGTAAAATAGTGGCACAGCTGCAAAGATTTTGTTAATGGCCAAAAATGAACGAGACAATTTCTAGATATGTAAGAGGGTGTACTATGTGTGCTAAAAGCAAGCCCAACAATAGGAAACTAGGCTTGTACACTCCATTATCAGTTCCTTCTCATCTTTGGGAAAGTGTTTCCATGGATTTTGTTGGAAGACTTCTGAAATCTAGGAAAGGTCATGATTATCTATATGTTGTTGTGGATAGGTTCAACAAAATGTGTATTTTGATACCTTGTAATAAACAGATTATAGTTGAACAAACTGTAAAAAATTTCTTTCAACATGTATTGGTTCATTTTGGATCACCCACTTCCATTATATCTGATCGAGACACCCGATTTGTGGGAAAATTTTGGTCAAGTCTGTGCGACCTAATGGACACCGAACTAAAGAAAAGCACAACTTTCCATCCACAAACTGATGGCCAGACAAAAGTATTCAATAGGACAGTGATCCAGTTACTTGAGGGATGCAACAAGCATCCTAAGCTTCGGGATGAACATTTGTGTTATGTGCAACATGCTTACAACTGAGCCAAACATTCTTCCACACATAGACGTCCTCTTTTGGTTTCACACCTAGGTGTCCCTTGGATTTTGTCTTTGGTAAGGACACAATAGTTGAGGGACACAACGATGTGGACAAGGCAACTAGGTTCATTGAAAAAATCCAAGAGATCCATCAGGTAGTATAGGAATAGCTGGAAAAGAGCCAGGCCAAATAGAAGGCAAGGCATGACAACCATCAGATGGAGGATAGTTTCCAAGTTGGTGATCAAGTTTGACTGCATATCAACAAGGACTGGATGCAAGGTGAAGGTAAAAAGATGAAACCAATAAGGTATCGACATTTCAGGATCCTTGAGAAAATTGGTGAGAATGCTTTCTGCCTTGATTTTCTAGCTTATATGCACATCTACTCAGTCGTGAATGCATATATCTTGAGACTATTTGAACCTTCGTTAATTGAATATCCTGAAGAAGAGAGTCAATTGCCTTCTATTGATGACCTGGTACTTGAATATATTAATGAATTGCAGGAAGACACAGTTCTAGACAGGAAGGTGAGAACGACGCGCAGGGGAGATGTTAAGTACCTCAAAATTGGGTCAGGGGTGCAAAGACAAGCAGTGCAAAATGGATAGAGATTGGATAGGTGAGAAAGTTGTATCATCACTTAGTCGATGCTTGAAAACAAATTTTTGGTGGTCCAAAAGCTTTTTCAGTGGGAAGGTTGTGATCTAAATTGGATCCTGAAACAATTTCATAGTTGTTAAGAATGAATGTCAGACTTGAAGAAATCTTATAGCTATTAGAAATATCCTTTGAATAATGATAATTTGCATCTAGCACGGAGCAATGAGGACCTTTGGTCAAAGCGCGCTGACAGTTGGCCCATGGAGACTGCACATGGTGCAAAAATTGCAGTTGTGAAGCTCAAACCCAGAAACGGAGGCTGTTTCTGATATGTGATTAACAGAAAGCACTAATCATGTATTGCTGGGAAAAACCCCTCAAGAAGGAAAATCCCTGAGCACTCAGTAACAAGGGAAACCAGAAAATAGTGGGAAAGTGCTAAAACTGACAAGCGGGTCTCATGCTCAAAAATCGGTGGAATATCAGAGGCATTTCGGGCAGTAAGTGGGTTTGGCCAAAGACCCATCGATTCCATACACCGAGTGACGCGTGTCTAGCAGGGAGAGAGAAAAACTACATACATCATAGACTAATGATCGAGCAACTCATCCGCGTGATATGAGCGAAGAATTTAGGATCTAGGGGCTCTAGATCAAATGGCGGAGGTTCAACCCGATGGATGACTAGATCGGAGGGAGAAATAAACTACAGAGCATAAATATTTCAAGTCAAATTTGAACAATGAGTTGACAGAAGGATCCATTTCATAGGCATCTAGGAAATAATAGAATAAACGACCGTTTAGGAAGAACTGACGCTTAGTTTGCAAGAAGATAAGTGGCCACATCTCTACGAAGCATTACACAACAATGATGATGCAGGGTAGAGAAGTCCCAGTGGACAGAGCTAGGCGATCTAGAGAGCCGGGAAGCCGAAATGAATAGTCGGGGAATGAACAGGATTTAAAGCCACGAGCTAACAAAGACAAGATAGAGAGACAGTGAGGCAGAGAAGCAGTGAAGAAGCCAAAGGCTGAGAGACATAGAAAGAAAGGAAAAATTGCAGAGAATAGAGAAGCCATGCTAACCATCAGAGTAAGGGCAGCATCGAGCAGACAAAGACCACTTGAGGTTGAAATTCAGTAAGGGGATTCTGTGAACTCCAAGGACCTAGGATTTCTAAGTGCCATCCTATTGATCATCCTCTGTCAAGTGAGACTTTGATTGAGCTCCTTATTGTAAGACTCTATTTTGAAAACATAATAAAAAGGCCATCACTGAAAGCTGGATGAGGAGACGTAGCCCAGGAGGATTGGGTGAACTGCTTATTAAATTTTGTTGTGTTTCTATTTTGGTTACTATGATCTCTTACTATTTCAAGTGTCTGTTTATTTTGCAATCTTATCGATCCATTTCCTAAGATAACATAGACACACACACACACCATCACATGAGTTTGTAATACCTTCATTAATTTACTAAGGTCACCTATGGGTGATTTCAGATCAGCATACCTCTACACTTGTGGGCTAAAGCATGCAAGACAACAGTCTATTTGTAGAATAACAGTCCTCATCGACTTCTTCACATGATCACACCGGAGAAGGTTTTCTTGGGGAGGAAGTATGATGTGTCACAGTTTAGGACCTTTGGAGCCTCTGTCTACTTCCATGTCTCTAAAAAATGAAGGAAGAAGCTAGAGCCGACAACAATGTTGGGGGTATTTGTGGGTTAGATAAAAACTCCCCAAAACTACTTTGAGTATTTTCCATCCCTCAAAATGACAGTTCTATGGAGGGATGCCAAATTCGATGAAGGGAAACCCATGTGGTGCTATCTTTAGAGGGAGCTTTAGATCCCACTAGAGGAGGAGATTTCACCTCCAAAGGAGGAGTCTCATGATGTTGTGGAGAAGACACATCTTGAAGAGCAGAGAGTGGAGATAGCCACTTAAGAAGAACCATCTAAATAAGGCAAGAAGAGAAAGATGGAAGCTAAGAGACTTGTGTAGGATGCGATGGAGAATGTGGTTGCTCCTTTAAATCAACACAAGTATAGGAGGTGACCAGATTAATATAATGGCTACATGGCTCTAATGACTGAGCTAGTAGACACTGAGCCATCCTCTTTCTGAAGCAGTAGGGAAGCCTGTATGGGTTGATGCAATGGTGGAATATGAATCCATTGTGAACAAAAGTGTTTGGTAAGTGGTCCCAAGACCATCAGACAAATTAGTTGCGGGTTTGATATGAATCTTCAAGGTGAAGCATGTAGCAAACAAAAGCATAGAAAAGTATTAGGCCATATTTGTTGTGAAGGGGTACTCTTAGATTGAGGATATATGGGGAGACCTTTTATTATGTGGCAAGGTACTCATCCATTTGATCAATCCTTTCTCTAAATGTATAGGTGGGGTTTAATATCCACCATATGGATGTGAATACAACATTCCTTAATGGATTTATTTAGGAGGAGGTGTACATCGAGCAACCAGAGGGCTTCAATCCTTTTGATCAAGAGTATCATGTGTGCAAAATCAAGTGAGAGTTGTATTCTCTAAAACAAGCACCATGTGCTTGGTAGACAAAGACCAATAACTATCTTAATAGTTTGGGCTTCACGAAAAGATAAGCATATCCAAACCTCCATCATATATTGGCAGAAGGTAAATTGTTGATTATTTATTTATATGCTGATGACTCGATTTTCATTTTTTATGAGGAGATGACCAGATCTTGCAAGGAGCGCCTTGCAAGAGAGTTTGAGATAAAGGACATTGGTCTCATGCACTAATTCTTTGGATTGGAAGTATGACAAGGTGATAGGGAACTATTTTCTCTAAGGGAAAGTATGCTAATGCGATACTTGAGAGGTTCCACATTAGGTGTAAACCCATGGAAACTCCTCTAGCAACCAACTCAAGGAAAGAGGATGCCACTTCAGGTGAGGAACTAGATGTGACTTTTTACTGACAATTAGTGGATTCACTCATGCATCTTATGAACACATGACTAAATATGTGATTTGCAGTCAACCAACTAAACCAAGCTATGGTTAGAATAACCAAATTGTTTTGGAGAGAAACTAATCATGCTCTACTATACGTTAGAGGAACTACCCAGTTTGGAATTTGGTACAAACAGATAGCGATAGTGAAGTTGTGTGCCTTCACTGATGTAGATTTGGAAGGATGTCCATTAGATAGGAAGAGTACATCAGGTGGAACTTTTAGTGTTGGGTCCATAACCGTTTCTTTCTATCGCATGAAGAAAATATTTGTGGCACTCAACTTGGTAGAAGTAGAATACATGATTGCAAATAAAGAAATATGTGAGGGGATCTACTTGAGAAAGATACTTGTTGGATTTTTTGGTTAGATGATGGATCCTACTGTGATTTACTTTGATAATCATTTTTTCATCAAAATCAAGGAAAATCACGTTTTTCACAATTGATCCAAGCATAATTATATCATTTATCACCATCTAAAATATTCTCTGCAAAGGCGAATTATGTTCGTGTAGTACATTCTCACTGAGGAACAAGATCCTGGTATTTTGACAAAAGCCTTTTCAAGGCAGAAGCTCTAGTTTCATAGGTGCAAGAGAAGACTTTTAGGAGCCAGGCCTAGGTGATTCACTCGATTTCCTTCTATAGATCTTTTAGGCTTGGTTCTTCTTGCATCTCCACTTCTAGCTCTTCTTTGTCCTTGTAAGTTATCATTGCTTTGGCCAAAAGCTTTTTCATTACTCAATATTGCTTGATGGTCTACCTAAACAATGTTTGGTGACATTGAGTAGGGCGACCTCAATCCTGAATTATTGGCTCCCAATGTGCTATTGGGATTTCTTCATTTTCTACATTGGTATTTAACTCCCATTCCCATTCAGCTATTACTACTTTTACTTCTTCTCTAGTTTTTCTTCCCCTTTTTATCTTTCCTTTACTCACTCATGCCTTTGGGCCATTCTTTTTCTGTTTTTTCTTTTTTCCTACTCTTCTGCTCCATTTTCGTCCCTGTTGCCTACCTATGTTTACCATATTTTTCTGCTTTCGCTTCGTACAGTCCCTCGTCTCCTGTAACCTTACGTGTTTCAGTTGTCGGAGATTCAGGACCTTTTCAACACTGGAATTAATACTTCGTGTAATGTGAAGGAGTAATAAAACATTAATATTAAAAGTAATTTTAACCATGGTGTTCTTCCTATTATTTTTGTTATGTCTTTTAGCCTTATCACTTCCAATTTTCTTCTCATTCTACCCATCACTGCAACCACTCTGCTACAGCCTCACTCCTCCGCTCTATGCTCTCTTGATTTTAATTCACCAGGGGTATCCCCCTCCTCGCTCTTGGTCTAGCAGACTAGAGGGTTTCTTACGCCCTTTCGGGGAGCTAAGGTTTTTTAGCCATTCTGCCACCACGAAGCACCCCTTGTTCAATTTTTTGTTTTGTGGATTCCCTATACTGCAAACACTACCCACTCACTTCCCAGGTTGCTCTTTCTCCTTCCTTGCACTTCCCTTTCGATTTGTTTTCAGCCCTTTCCTATCCATCTGTTTTATATTTCAATTCCCATGCTCAGAGTTTCCCACGTCACTCCATGATATCCTCCCTTGGATTTTTTTCCAATTGTTGTGCCTAGCTTTCCCCACTCCCAGGACTAGGGGGCAAGAACCCCCCCCCAAAAGCTCGCAGAGGCCTCTAGGCCTTTCTTCTGCTCAATTCTGTGGTTGTTCCTACTGGAAGGCATTATTATTTTTTCATCAAGTTTGGTTTTCCCACAAGTCCTCTCGTAGTACCCTTTTTTTCCCTCCCACCAATACAGGAGAACCATACATTTATACCATGACATTATCCACAGGTAATTACGAGTCCTGACAATCTTGTTCTATCTTAAGACTAGCCAAACCCCTTACCTGGTTTGTTTTTTTCCCTCCCACACTTCCATGAAAGCTATCAAGTCAAAACCATCCCATGTTAACATGCAATTATCCTTGAGAACTTGGGATTTTTCATTCCTTCTCTCAACTAAAACACTAGATACACCTTTTTTAGCCCACAACTAGCATTTTCCTACTACATTGAATACTTCTCTCCTTATTTTCCAAATTCTTCTCAATTTTCATGGCATTATTACCCTATCGACACAGGGGGGACTTTAATTACATATGAGGTGTTGCAGATGAAATTCGGTCACTGGTCGTTGCACCCCTTCTCTCGACATTCACCAACTACTCCATTTGCCCATTCCTCCTCAACTTGTTGCATGCAATTACCCTTCTGCATTACCACCTTTCTTCCTAAATTTCTCTCCCACCTACATATCCTAATTAGCGAGGTACCCTCCACTTGCCACACTTCCATATCTGCGTTCCCTTCCTTTGTTGGTGGTCCTCGATCGAGACGCCCACTTTCCATCCATTTATTGTCCTCCACATCGCCTTATTGTTTCCGGTTGCCCTTTCCATCATCTCTTTTCCATTTCCCTTTGCCAGCTATTGTTCCCTCCTTCCATCTGTCCTACCCTCGTTCCTTCCGGCATCCATTTCCCTCCACACCCGGATCGGGGATTCTATCCTTTTTCCTTGTCTTTTCTCAGAATTTCTATGAGACTATTCAATCCTTCTATTTCATTTATTTCTTTGGTAGGTATGCCTATGTGGCTTTCGGATTTGCCACATCCCAAGTTTGCTAAGAAGTTTATTGCCACGTTACTCGATATTCAGACATGTGTCGGGATGATTTAGTTTATCCCTTGTATTAGGCTTCCTATTTCCTATACGAGTCTTTCCATTCTCCAAATTTGGCTTATCTTTTCCCATTGGGTTCCATGTTGAAGTTTTTTCACTATGTCTATAACTAGTGTCAAGTCTCCTTGCACCTCTATTTTCTGGAAATTTTCTCTTCAAGCTATTTCTAAACCTTGTTTAAGCACGTAGAGTTCCTCTTCATTATTGCTTGTATTTTGCAATCCATTGCAAACATCTGGATGGTGTTGCCATGGTGGTCTTTGAACATTCGTTCTGAGCCTGCTACATCTAGATTTCTTTTGGCTACACTATCGAAATTTAGTTTTATGAAATCCTCCAGGGGAAGAAAAAAGTGGATTGAGGATTTTCAGAGAGTAGGTTTTTGTTTCTAGGTGTTAGGCATCGACATTTGAGAACTCAAATTTAACATTTCCATTATTCAATGTTCCTACGGTATGGTTTCCTAGTCATCTTGGAACCATTTCTCTACTAGAACTATCTCCCTCATGTTCTATACTATCATTTCCCATAAATCCATTGTTGTTTCTTTTCCCCTTTTAAAATTCTATGATTCCTCTATTTTCACATTGTCCATGGCAGGAATCCTAGGGAGATATTCTAGGTTTAGTTCAAGATGGGGCTCTGGTACATTTTCTTTCATCATTTTTCTATTGTTGTTTTTGTGCTTGGTTGATCCATGTCTCTATGGCCAAATAGTTTTTCGTGATTCTGCCATAGGACTTTGTTGTAAGTATAAGAATTTAGAAGGTGTTCCATCATTTCCATTTGTCCTTCACATGTGTAGCAAACCGATGGGCCGTACATCCCCCTTACCTGTAGTTGATCCCATGTGAGGGCTCAATGATGGTGGACTACCCATAGGAGGACAACAATTTTCGGCCATAGATTGTCCATCCATATGCATTCCCATATGGGTAACCCTTGATGTTGTTGGTGTTCTGCTTGCAAATGATATCCTTCTTGGATGGTGAACATACCTTTTGTTCTGTATCCCCACCTTATAATGTCTGGTCCTTCCACAATCACTATTCTTCTGGAATCCATCTCCTTAACATAGGTTGCCCACTATATAGAGTCTGGTGATCCTCGCCAATGTTGTCTTCTCTTCCATTTTCTCCATTGTACTCTTGTCTCTGTTTCCCAAAAGTTTTTCACAGTCTGATTTTTTGGGTTGTTCGTATTTAGGAATATTTCCACTAGTTTTGTCCTACTAAATAATTTTTCCCTTTGCTTCCAAGCCTCTTGGAAAACCTACATTTGTTTGCTCCCGTGATTTTCAAGAAGCTATGGTTTCTTATCAGTTCCTTGTTTTCTATTGCAAGGCTCCATATAGTCGACCCCTTTGTATTTTCCAAGATTCTCAATCATCCTTCTGTCAATCTAGGCATCCCATATTTTCTACCCCATATTTCTTTCCATATATCTGTTCCTCCCTATATCCATCTCCACCATAACTTAACCCACATTACCTGGTTTAGAGTATGCGGATCTCGAAGGCCCAATCCCCCTGCTTTGTTTGGTTTTATTAGCTAGTTCCAAGATAATAGTGCCCATTTTTTTGTTGTTTATGGCCCTTGCCATAGGAATTTCTCTAAGATATTGATCATATCATTACATACTATTTTACAGACTACTAGGCCTGAGAGTTGGTAGATCAATATTGATCGTAGCATTGCCTCTAGCAGTATTACTCTACTTGCCATGTTTAATGCCCTGAATGTCCAACTCTATAGCCATCCTTGAATCCTTTCCAGGAGTACCTTCCAATTTGACTGCCTAATCATGTAATGACTTAGTGGAATCCCTAGGTATTTCGATGGGAAGGTTCCTATGTGAAATCCGATTATTCTTGCGAGGAATGCTTGGGATTTAGTTGTTGTGTTGAAGAAGAAGATATCTGACTTCTCTTCTTTGATCTACTTTGCTAAGGCATTCATGAAGCCTTGTAAGATATCTAACAAGGCCCTAGCTTCCTTGAGTGTAGCTTGACAAAAAATCATGATTTCATCAACAAATTGTTGATGAAATAATGGCAAGTCACTTCCCCACATGAGTAGAGCTTTAAATTGTCTTACTTGAAACATTTCTTTAATATGTCTTCCTAGCCCTTCAACTGCTAATATAAACAAGAAAGTGGAAATTGGGTCTCCTTGTCTTAGCCTTCTTGTTGCATTGAATTCCTCTCTTGGTGCTCCATTAAGGAGAATTAAGAACACATGGGTCAATATCAAAGATCCAATTTATCCATCAAGGGTCAAAGTCAAAGTCTTTCAAGATTCCTTGAAGATAGGCCCAACTTAATCGATCGTATTCTTTCGATAGGTCTAATTTTATCATCATTGCTTTGGCTTCAAGATTCTTAAGGGAGTCAATCGCCTCTTGCGTCGTTACTATCCCATCCATAATTTACCTTCCTTTAAAAAAACCAATCTGCTCTTGGGAGATTAGTCCTAGAAGGATCAATTTGAGGTGATGGGCCATTATTGTTGACATAATTTTGTGGATGACATTGCATAAGACTATAGTTATAAACCCCCTAGGCTCTTAAGAGTTGTGAGATTTTTGAATAAGAGCTAGCAAGGTTAAGTTCAAGGTCGTGTGTATCTTTTCACTTCATCTAGACTCCTACACTACTTCTAGGATATATTCTCCTAGAAGCGACCATGTTGCCTCAAAAAATTTTGTAGTGAAGCCATTCATACTTGGTTCTTTATTCTTTTCTAATCCTTTTATTACCTCTTCCACCTCGTCCATGGTTATTTCCCTCATTAGTGTTAGGTTTCTGTCCCTGCTAACCAGCTGAGGGATGTACCTAGTTATCTTGTTTATATGTTTTGTCCTATCTAGATTTGGTTCTGTCATTCTATTTTGGAAATGATGGACCAATAAGTTCTCCATCCCTTCATTTTGTATTACGTGATTTCCTTCCTCGTCTAATAATGAGAATATCCTGTTATAGTGTCGATGTTGTACGATCGCTCTGTGGAAGAATCTAGTATTCCTTTCTCCCTCCCATAGTCACTGAACTCTTGATTTTTGTTTCCATAGGATCTCTTCTTGTTTCCTCCTTTCCTCTAGACTATTCACTAGTTGTCCTTGTTCCTCCACTAAGGATTCTAAGTGGCCATTTGTTATGATCTATTGTTGCACCCTTTTCATCCTTGCTTGTAACCATTCCTAGTCTTGTTGAATATTACCAAATTCTTCCTTATTCCATTTTTTTTACTTTTACTTTGATTTCTTTAAGGCATAGCTGGAATGTATGCATTTTATTTCTCCCTTGTTCCATGCTTGATCTCCATCATTCCTTCATTTTTTCTAAGAAGGTTGGATAGTGCAGCGAGAAGGTTTCAAACAAGAATGGTGTCTTGTTCTACCTTTGTTTCAAGAATACTTCTAGTCTAATCAGCCAGTGGTTAGATCCCATATATGGCAGGAATGATGCTTCATAATATACATCTATATTTATTAAGTTTTTCAGTTACCAAGAATCTATCTAACTGTGATGCAATTTGGCGACTTCCTCATCTTTGGTTATTCTAAGTGTAAGTTGCATTAATGGTAGGGATATCTACAAGGTGGAGCTCTTCTTTCATATCCCTAAATTGCTCCATTTCAATTTCTTCTCTTCTTATCTCTCCTTTTTTTCCTCCAGATAGGCTATCAAATTGAAATCCCTTGCTATTGACCAAAGTTTTTCATCATGTATTTGGATTAGTGTCCTTATTCTTTCAATAAAGTTTTCCTTCTTTACAGGGGTTTGCAGCCCATAAACTGTTGAGATTATGATCCATTCTTTAGTCCCTATATTCTGGAAGTGACTTGCAAGAATTCTATACATTCCTATCCAGTAGTCTAACTTTACCTCTGTTGGGTTTCACAGGATCCAAATCCCCCCGCACTTCCTTTTGCATCAAGTGCTACTACTTCATATCTGGGTTTCGTTTTTTATAGGATCGCCTCTATTTTTTCTCCTATTACCTTTCTTTCATGGAGGAAAACTATTTGAGGCTTTTCCTTTCTTAACCGCTCCTGTAGGTATCTCTGTTTCCATTAGTTATTAAGGCCCGTTATATTCCATGATAGCACTATCATTGGGTAACTTTATTAAGTTGTTGGAATATAGCTAATAGTGGTACTACCATTCCAATGTTTACCAACATCTCTCTGATTATTTGGATTAACTCTGAGGGTTCCATTTTATTCTCTTTCAGATCCGGCCATTCTTGTTGGTTCAACGAGAATTCTTTCAATAAGTGAGCATACTCATGGCATCGTCGACATGAAAATGGAATATGCTCATATTCCAAGATTTGATGCCATATTTCTTGATGATATTCTAGTTCTATTGATTCAGGGATGGGCTCTGAAATATTCATATACATCCAGATCCTAGCATATGAGGTATAGTAGTCCCTTCTTATGGTTTTTGCAATTTTGACAAATATTCCTATTGAATTTTTTATTCCTGCCAATATTTCGATACCTAGAATCCATGGGAAGACCAAAGAGTCATACCCAGATAGGGGATGCTAGGAATTTCTATTTATTAGGGTTGTAGCATTCTTCCCAATATTACATGAACATTCCTACATTGTAATGAAAATATGGACCATTTTCAAAAATTGTTTCCTTATCTTCTAGGTTTGAGAAGATTACCATGAAAAGACCTCTCTCTCCCAGCTTGAGTTCTACATGGCCCTTTGGTTTCCATTTCTGCTCGACCCATTTGATCAGGTCCTTCTCTATTGGCCAGATGCCAATCCACTTACATATCATCTCATGGTCCATCATGTAGTTGCGGTATCTCTCCATTTTGTTAAGAGGTATTAAAAATCTAGTTTTCTTTATTGCACATGGTAGGCACTACCCTCTACTTCTTACCTGCCATCTCACTCCAAGTACAGGGCCATTATTGGTGCCTGCCACATCTTGGGAACTTGGTTGTTTGTTGTTTTTTCAACTTGACTCTCTAGTTGTTGCATTCTGGTAGGAGGGGATATCTCCCCCATGTATGCAGCTTGCATGTATTTTCCTACTGTAGGTTATCAACAGTTCCAGTCGCTCCTCCTCTAATGTCACGGTTTGTGCAGGTTTTCAAACCCTAGGGTTGGTTAATCTTTTGCATGGCGTGCGGAGCTCTCTCTTTCAGAAAAAAAATTGTGTCAATTTTAAAATCCCCCTAATTTTCACAAAGGAGAAATAACTCCAATTAAAATCAACTCCCTATTCTCTAACTAGTTTGATTTTCAAACAATACATTCTAATTTTCCATAGCTCTACTAGCGATTGTATCTTCTTCCTACCTCATCAATTTTCTTATATTTATTCCCTACATTTACTAACATTTACAAGTTTCCCTTCTCTCTTGAATTTATGAATAGTGTACTTACATGTATTTTTTATGCATACTCAATATGATGACAAGGCACTAGGGTTCAAAAAAAGTGTCATTTTTGTGATACCCCTATTAAATTTGCAACTGGTACAAGTAACAAATTATGGAAATTTAAATATTTATTTTGAGTAATAAAAAAGAAAATTTCTTTGTGTATTATTAATTTTGAAAATATATTAAAGGCCATCATATTGGATATTAGACCCCTAAATTCCATGAAAACAATTGGAATTAGTTATGCCCAAGAAGGGGGTACCAACAAAAAACAAAAATATCTTCAATTTTTTCACAAAGAGAGTTATTGACTAAGAAAACCAAAAAAGGAATACATGACTCAAGATAAATTTTATGGTCGTAGTTTGTTTTAAAACAATATTGTGGGAGGTAAGGGCAACCACAACAAAAGAAAGGCACAAGTAGAAGAGAAAGGTTGGACCTGAACGAATGTTTCTTGGGGTTAAGGAGGTGTAAACTATGGAAGAAACATTGAGTTGTCTTTGTGGCAAGAAGTACTTATAGCTCAAGGGGAACTACTGCAAAAAACGTAGTTCACAGTTGGGAGGAACTTGACAACCTTTAACTTATACTTCTTATATAAGTATATGGATATTCGGAAAAACAATTGTAAACTATAATTTTTTTGTAGTTCATAGTTATGAAGAAATAAATAGGATTCCATTGTGATTGCATGTATTTCCTTGGGTGTATTTATGAAAGTGAATGGTTAAACCCTATATATGTGTGTGTGGGTGTGGGTGTGATTCTTCTACTAGACGAAATTTGATGACTAAGGAACAAGGGAATAACTATGGGGTTTTTGATATGTAGGGACTAAGAAATTCCCTACTAGGAAAAAAATGGGAAAAGGAAAACCTACCAAGGAGCCAACCCTAGTATTCACCATGTATGGTGATATGAAAATAAAAACAATAAAGGTTGACTATAGTAAAGAGCTACCCTAGTAGCAAGGGAAATAAAAATATGTAAACCAATAATATGAAATGGTAACATTGTAGATTGAAAGGACCAGGGGAGATGAGAGCGCGCGCAGGCGTTTTGAAGTTTTAGGGTTTCCTGACAGGAAGCCTGCGGCGGCAGAGCTCCTGCTCTGCATCTTTAGAATCAATTCACCGCTGCCAGTACTCCAGGACGTAAGCAGATCAGGCGGTCCCAATGATACCCCCACAGGGGGATGGGGCAGTCCTTAAGCCCGACGATGGATGCCAGCAAGGACCAGAAGGTAATGCAAATCCAGATTTAGCCAATCAAGGAAAATACGCTCAGGAACCACAGACAGACGCCGATCATCAAGGCTCAAATGAACATCAAAAGGTTAGTTCGTACACCTGTAAACCCGTTGCCGCTCATAGGCCAGAAGTTGAACTGCCTAGTGAAAGAATAAATGGAAGAATACAATACATGCATGATCATGCGCTCATAGGGAAATTTTTGGGCTTCTGGCCAAATGAAAGAGCTCTAAGAGGTTGGATAAATCATAAATGGAAGCCCAAAGGAGAAATAACCCTGCTCCTAGGGCCCAAAGGTTTCTTTACAGCTATCTTCAACTGCTTGGAAGATAGAAATAGAGTATTTGATGGAGGGCCTTATTTTTTCAACTCAGCTGGGCTCTATCTCAGACAATGGGCAGCACGTTTCAATCCAGATAATGAAGACCTTAGCTATGCGCCGGTATGGATCCGTCTCTACTCGTTGCCATGGGAATATTGGGATGAAGATTCTCTAAAGTCCATTGGATCAATGATAGGAGATTTCATTAAAGTTGCTGAAGAAACCAAAATGGTGAAACCCACCACATATGTCTCCTACGCTCGGATCTGTGTTTACATGGATCTAAAGCAACCTCTGCCGGACACTATCAGACTTTTCCATGAGGATCATGACTGGGTCCAAGTGATTGATTATGAACAAGTACCATTTCGATGCAGAAAATGTCATGTGATTGGCCATTTATTCCGAGATTGTCCCCTGAATAAGAAAGAAGCAACACCACTGAATCCCGAATCCCAGCAACAGAATGGCTTCACTAAAGTGACCAACCGTAAACGAAGCAACAAGAAGACGAATGCTCCTCCAAAACCCCCACCAGGGGAGAACCATATTCCTTCTACCAGTAATAGTTTTGAAGCGCTAGCAAAAATGACATCGCCAGATGAACTCAGCAAGGAAAAGACAACTCATGAAACATCAGCGCCGGAGAAATCAAGCCCGTCTTAGCAAAGTGAAAAAAATCCACACATCTCTGATCCCGGAAGCAGCCCAGATATGGATATCGACAAACCTCTGCAGAGTAAAGACAAAGGGAAGGAGGTAGAAGACCATGAGCAAGAAACTCAACCCATGGAAGATGATAGTGAAACATTTGATATAGGGCAACTGGATCTCATCGGAATGGAACAAGCTTGCAAATTAGGGAACTTTGAAAAGATCCCAGAAACACAAGTTGACAACTTGGTGGAAATATTAAGCAAGGCACAAACGAAGTACTCCCTTGGAATACAAACTGGAAGCAAATGGGATGGCAAATTTGCTTTTAAAGACAGTAAAAAAAGAGGCAGGAAAACAGAGTTGGAAAGAACTATCAAGCTTGGAGCAATTCTAGTGGGGTTTGGCAGATATGCCAAACTCACTAAGTACTTCAACACCAACTTCAACCCTTCCCAATGAAGTTAATCTCTTGGAACATAAGAGGGCTCAATAGCCCCAGGAAAAGTAAACTCCTCAAAAACTTGATCATGGAAGAACAACCAGCAATCTTTTTTCTCCAAGAAACTAAATGCTCTCTAAACTTTATAGAAAGAGCAGCGGCTAAAGCATGGGCGGGAAGCCAAGTAACAGCAGTGGAAGCACAAGGAGCCTCAGGAGGTCTTGCAATTCTTTGGGATGCCAGAAAGATTCAGTTAACTAATATTCATGCTCATAAAAGCTTCATTCAGGCTTGTTTTCATCTCATAGGTGCCAACATTCATGGACATTTAACGAATGTCTATTTTCCCCAAGAAACGCAGCAGAAAGCAGATATTCTAAATTCAATAGCCAGGCTCAATCGGGATAGAGTACATCCGTTGTGGGTAACCGGAGGTGACTTCAACATGATAGCTAACTCAGAAGAAAAGATAGGAGGACGCTGTAGACCCAACAAAGACGGAACACTTCTAAAGGACTTCATTCAGAGCAACTGGCTCATAGACCTTCCTACAGCTAATGGCCTTTATACTTGGACGAACAAAAGGATTATTCCCATGCAGATTGCGTCGCGTCTGGACAGGTTCCTGATCTCTGACAATGCTATCCATGTGGGAGGTGAATTTACAGCACACATCATCCCTTTCTCAGGTTCCGATCATTGGCCCATAGAAATGAATTGGAAACGACCAGGCAACAACAGCAAAAAACCTTTCAGATTTGAAGCATTCTGGCTTTCTCATCCAGAATTCAAGGATTTCATAACTACAACTTGGCAAAACAGCAACCCCACAGAGCAATCCAAAATGGCCAGATTTCAAAAGAAATTGAAGTTCTTAAAAGGAGAAATCAAGAAATGGAATACAAAAAATTTTGGCAACATCTTTAAGGAGAAGGAATCAATCCTTCAGGATCTCA
>APFE030998800.1:65108-94568 GCA_000404065.3 Pinus taeda | reverse complement strand
AGTACATAGTAAAGAAACACACTTTACCTAACTCTATACTAGACCAAGTTATACTTAACTATTTCCTATGTGTCGGAATATCCTAACATTTGGAGCTTGTCGCTATAACCATCTTTAAACATGAAACATGGAAAATTGGGTGTACTCGAGAAGCAGCAGGAAGCTCCAATTTGTATGCCATAGTACCAATCTTTTGCAACACCTTGTATGGACCATAATACTTTGGTGATAATTTATTATCCTTCTTAGCTTGCTCGAGGGACATTTTTTTATACGGTTGTAGCCATAGGAATACCTAGTCATCTACATTAAAACTTCTTTCACTGCAATGTTGATTTTCCTGTTGTTTCATTCTATTTTGTGCCAACACGAGGTTAACCTTTAAGAGTTGGAGAACTTGTTGTTGATGCTCGATGTGATGTTCCACTACTTGAACCTTAGAATTTTCTCTTGAATATGATGATATGGATGGTGGGTGATATCCATAAAGTGTCATAAATGGGGTCACTTTTGATGCAAACGCAACCATTTGACCCATTGTGTCTATTTATTAGATATAAAGAAATGAAGATATCCTTCCAAACATTTGTCTACTATCTTAGTTTGCCCATCAGATTGAGGATGATAAGATGAGATATGAGCTAACTTAGTACCAAGACAAGAAAATAATTTTGTCCAAAAATTTCCAGTGAAAATGGGATCTCTGTCACTTACAACAATCTTTGGGTTTCCATATAGCTTTTGAATTGTTTTCATTAATGTAGTAGAAATTGTACTGGATTTAAATGGATGTGATAATGCACAAAAGTGTGCATACTTGGTAATTCTATCAACTACCACCATGATGACACTCTTTCCTTCACGCTTGGGTAAACTTGTGATAAAATCCATTGGAACCTCCTCCCAACATTGGCTTGGAAGGATAAAGGTTGTAATAGACCGGAGGTCTTAATTGTTTCAACTTTATTTTGTTGGAAAACCAAACATTCTGCCACAAACTTTTGAATATCCAATTTAAGGCCATCCCGAAAAAATTCCTTCTTAACCTTGTGGTAAGTTTTTAAAAATCTTGAGTGCCCTCCTAAGGGAGAAGTGTGCAATTCCGTATGAATATTTTGCTTGAGTTGGGAATTCTTACAGAGGTATAAGTGATATTTGTACCATAATGAATCATTTTTCGAGCTAAATGTATCAGATGTACTGGAATATTGTTGTAACTTTCGAATAAGTTCCCACACTTTCTTCATCATTCTTCCATTCCTCCCTTGCTTCATTTATCCAATCTAGTTGGATAATAGAAATGGCACACAACAATGCTTCCACATCCTCATCCATTATTGACAGTGCATCTGCCACAACATTTTTCTTCGCTTTTTGTAGATGATTTCAAAGTCATAACACAACATCTTTGTGACCCATTTTTGTTGCTCTTCAGACGATAATCTTTGTTCTAAAAAGTATTTAAGGCTATCATGACCTGTTTTTACCTTGAAGTGTCTTCCCATTAGGTAGGGTCACCATTTCTTAAGTGCATGTAGTATTGCCAACATTTCCTTCTCATAAATAGCTTGGTGTAAATACTTTCCCTTGATTTGACGACTTTCGAAAGAAATGGGTCTTTCATCTTGCATTAAAACAACACCAATTCCATTTCCTAAAGCATCACATTCCACAATAAAGGTTTCTGTGAAGTCCGATGTAGCTAAGACCGGTGCTTGGCACAATGCCTTTTTAAGATGTTTGAAGGCCTTTGTTGCTTCTGGAGTCCATGAAAATGCATCTTTCTTCGATAATGTTGTTAGAGGTGCTGCTATTCTCCCATAATTCTTAACAAACTTGTGATAATACCTTGTCAACCCAAGAAATCCTCGCAGATGCTTTATGGATGTGGGGATTTTCCATTCCTTAATGGCTTTAATTTTGCTAGGGCCTAACTAAACACCTTCATGAGATACAATATGACCCATATATTCCACCTCTTGTACTCCAAAGAAAAATTAGGAGATTTTTACATATAATTGTTTCTCCTCCAATAGTTGTAGCACCCCATCAACATGTTCAACATGATCCTTCCAATACTTGTTATAGATTCGTATATCATCAAAATATAGTAACACAAATTTTATAAGGAAGGATTTGAAAATGAAATTCATCAAACCTTGAAATGTAGAAGGTGCATTGGTAAGGCCAAAAGGCATGACCAAAAATTCATAATGACCCTCATGAGTTCTAAATGTTTTTTCGGAATGTCTTCAGTCTTCATTCTGATTTGATGATATCGTGAACAAAGATCCAACTTGGTGAAGTAAATTGATCCATGCAATTCATCCAATAATTCATCAATGACAGGAATGGGAAACTTATCTTTAATAGTGAGCTTGTTGAGCTCCCTATAATCCAAACACATGCGCCATGATCCATCCTTCTTGTGCACCAATACTACTGGAGTAGAGAAAGAACTTTGACTAGGTTGAATTATACCAGCCTCTATCATTTATGCAAACATACGTTTAATTTCACTCTTTTGGGCATAGGGATATCTGTACGGCCTGATGTTTGGAGGAACACTTCTTGGAATCAAATGAATAACATGATCTTGATCACGAATAGGTGGGAGACCTTTGGGAGTCTCAAATACCTTGGAATGATTTTCCAAGACTTTTTGGAGATCTGGAGAAATAGGTGATTTCGATGTGGAAACATCTAGTGAACATAATTCTGTAATTACACCTCGTTTTTCATTTTAGAAGCTTTGTCATACCGTTAGAGCTGATTATCTTTCCTGATTTCCCTGCAATACCTCTTAATTCAACTTCCTTTCCTTCCACGGAAAATTTCATGAAAAGTTCTTGAAAATTAAAAGCTATTATATCCAAGGATTGTAGCCATCGGACTCCTAGTACAACATCAAAACCTCCCATTCGAATGGAAAGCATTGAGCTATTCAATACATAGTCTCCCATGGATAGCTTGATATTATGGCACTTTCCAAAGAAATTTATGGTTCGTGCACTTGCAACCATCACTTGACACTCTAGTGCTAGATATAGGAACCAATTCAATTATTTTGCTATCTTACAATGAATAAAATTGTGGGTACTTCTTGAATCAATCAATACTAGTACCTTTTTCTTCTTGATATGTCCTTCTATATTAATAGTTTGAGGAGTGGTAATTCCAACCAATGCATTACAAGATATGGTCCGATTAATTTCTTCTTTATCTAGGGTTTGTTTCTCAAGTATATCCTCTTCTTTTGACATTTCTTGTTCCTTTTCTTCCTCTTCTTCACAATCTTGGTAGAATAATTTCTTCTCAGCACACTTATGACCTTTGGTGTATTTGCTATCACAACTGTAACAAATCCCTTTTGATGTTTTATCTTCCAATTGTTGTTGTGTCAACCTTATACGTTGTGGAAGGCTAGGGGAAACAACACTTCCATCTTTATAGTTGTGAGTGGTAGGTTTCCTGGTTGCCATAATTTTTCTCTCCATTTTTCTTGCTAACCTGAATGCCTTCTCCAATGAATCAGGTTCCCAAAGGCAAACCTCATGTTGGATATTATCCTTTAAAGTCCCTATGAAAACATCAATCCTATGCTCCTCTGGAATATCTTTTACCGTTATATTCAATTTTTGGAAGTACTCAATGTGCTCCATCATTGAACCCTTTTGTTTGAGACTTATCAATTGGCTCAAAAAAGTTTTGGCTTATATGGGCTTGACCCAGGTTTAGAAGAAGTATTTAGCCAATCAAATCCCACAGCTACTGGCCCTTTCGACAATAGCCCGCGGAACACGAATTGAGGTCTCACCTGAGGTAGTAGGGGAGGGTACTAGAACCAGGTTTATGCACCCTTAGGATGTCTTGATGTGATCTGGAGGTTTCGCGCATTGTTTGAGGCTTCGTGCCACTTTTGCTTCACGCAGATCTAGTCCCAGGATACTCCTTGATCCTTATTAATGCGCTATCTATAGATTCAACCTACTTTTTATGGTCTTTAAGAAAACATTTAATAGAATTAACCAGTTCGCACACTTAGAATAGATACAGATTCACATATATTTATAACATGAGCATACGCACATAGATCAAACAGTCATACATTAACCATACATTAACCAGATCCGCAACAGTTCATATTTAACACAGACTTTGAGAATCAACTTATCTTTATTCACTTTCTTCACTAATACATCCAGATCCGTCCGACGTACTCAGCTACAGGGGTCTGCACATAGCTACAGACTCTTCCAGGCCTCAGCGCACACAGTTGCAGAGCCTCTATCTACTACCCAAAACCCTCGACTCGGACTTACTAACACTTCAAGATTGTTCTTCTCAAAAACCCATTACATAACAGATCCAAGATTACATACCAAAAAGGTACTTTCTATCCATAGAGCCTCACTCTATTTATACATCTCCATGGACCGCGATCCATGGGCAATCCAACTCAACTTACATTTCTTTACATTATTTTTGGGCGGACTACCCTTTGACTTCAACTTATCATAAATCACGCTTTGCGCATCCTGCGGAGTCTTTACCCTATCTTTACCCAAAATTTTAGGTTTCGTGCCCCATGACCATTGCGCGGGGCTTCCGCTACCTAATAGTCCCACCACACAATCATTGTGACTCATCCTGAGTCATTCGTCAGTGCGACAAGATGCACTTCCTTGGCTTCGTAGTTCACCTCCATTTGATTGAGATTCGTCATCTTGTTGCTCCTTCGTCATCTCCTACAATGCTTTGTCTAGCTCCTACTTTGTTGTTTCTACCAATTCTGGTGACCGATAATGCTCATTCTCCTTTGCTCAGTGAACACAGAACACCCACTCATAGGATTTTAGCTTGAGTAGGGGAGTCGCATACGGGACCTCCTCTCCATCTTTCCATCCTTGCTCTTTTTTGTCATATTTCACCGACCTTCCCCCGGGCGAGGCGGTAGCATCCAGACCAATTCTGCTTCATGTCTCCCATTTTTTGGTACATCCCCTACTATTGATGTTGAACTTTGCATGGCACCCATAGCTGTTAACACCATGTTCCTCAGAGAGCCCCGCCTTTCCATCAACCAGATCATCACCCTCGGGGTTACTCCTTGTGCAAAGATAATGGCAAGTTCCATTTTGGTAACCAGCTTGTGTTTTCCAGAAGTGTAGGTCACTCGATGGATGCCCCTCTGTGATTCGCAAGCATTTCGAATTTCAAATTCATTGGCTCCCACCTATTCCAACGTCCTTGTGTCAAACCTGTGGCAGCTCGCTCCATATCTGGCTCGTATCCCTTCACTTAATTGTCCACCGCCCGCTCCCTTTTTCCATAATTCAAACATCTTGTCATGAATAGTGATAGTAACGATCACCTCTCCACTTAGCAACGCATCCGTGCACTCCTTTCCACGCAACCACAACCTTTGTTATTGGCCACATTTACCCATATCTTGGCAATCACACCTCTTTTCTCCAAACTACTTTATCATCCTACGCTCTCTTTCAACTGGTTGGACTGGTGAGACTGTCCCTTGGGCGGTTAGTTAGGTGGTCGGCCCACCCCTGTAGAGCTTCAGGCGACTACCATTCACTCTTCTCGAGAAGGGGTCTCCATTGAGTTTGGCAAGCTAAACTGCACCCCCATCAGTAACTTCTTTGACGACATAGGGTCCCAACCAATGCATTTGGATCTTTCCAGGAAATGTTTCGAATGTGCTACCATAGAGTAATACCAGTTCGTTTTCCTTGAAGGTGCACACCTTAATATGGCGATCATGCCATGCTTTATCTCACTGTTTCTATACTTGTTGATGGAATCCAGCCAAAAACCATTCCTCCTCCAATTCCTCTAGCTATGTGAGTTGTTCCTCGAAAGCCCCACAGTCTTCCATACCTATTATTGTTGCTATCCACATACTAGGCACAATGTGTTCCATACGCATAATAACCTCCTTGCCATAGACTAACTGAAAAGGTGTCTAGCCCATAAACATCTTGCACATGGTTCGGTATGCCCATAGCACAGTAGGGATGTGTAAGTCCCAGTCGTTTCACTGCGCGTTACAAACTTTGGTCAGTGCAGTCTCCAAGATTTTGTTGAATGCTTCAACGGTCCCACTCGCTTGTGGGTGGTATGTTGTACTCTGTTGGTGATATATCTGAAATTAAACAATGAGTGCACTAATCATTTCATTTAGAAAATGTGTTCCTCGATCTCTCATGAGAATTTTTAGGACATCCAAACCTTTTTAGTACATTCTTGAACAAAAACTTCATAGTTGTCACAACCGTGTAGTCCTTAAACGGCTGTGCCTCTGCCCATTGAGTCAAATATTTTGTCGCATGATGATATAGCACACACCCATCTTCCCTCTCCATGCGATAGGTCCTATGAAGTCGATTGTCCATTTCTCAAAGGACTATAGCATCATCTATTACTAGAGTGGCATTTCATCTCTCCACGATGGTTTCCCGGTCCATTGGTAGATGTCACAAGCCTGACAGTATGCTTTCGAATCCTGATGTAGGGTTGGCCACCATAGTCCTATGTGAAGAATCTTCTATGTGGTAGCATGACCTACAAAATGTCCTCCTGCCACTCTGCTATGTGCTTCAGCCAATATTTGTTTGCGCTCAAACTCAGGCACATATTTGCATAAGATTTCGTCGTTGCCCATTTTGTAGAGATGCTTTGCAATCATAGTCAATTTTGTGGCTTGTATCACTAATTCCTTCTTCTATTGAATAGAATATCCCTACGACACGATTCCTATAGTTGAGAAATGGATTATATCCTCAAAGTGGCCATCCACAACTCGCATTGCATATAGCTATGCATCCGGGAGTCCTTCCTCTAAATTTGTGGGCTCTTCGTTGGTCTCAATTCGGGATAGGTGATCTAAACCTATGTTTAGATGTCCCAGCTTTACGACAACCTTGAATTCATATTCCAAGAATAACAACAACCACCTACAAATTCCCCCCCCCCCCCCCCCCCCCCAAACATAGGCTTATTCACTAGGTATTTCAGTGCAGAGTGATTAGTATACATCTTAAAGTGTCTGCCGAGCAGATAGTGGCTGTTTTTTGAAGCACGTATACCATCTCCAATCCCTCTTGCTCAGTAGTGGAGTAATTCTTCTCAGCTTTTGACAACTGGGAACTGGCGAATGCAATCGGGTGATCTATTCCCTTCGCTCCTTCTTGAGTGAGTAGCACACCCAACGTGATACACGATGTGTCAACATGCACATGAAATTTGATGTCCCATTTTGGAAAGACCAATATAGGGGCAGATGCCATCATTTCCTTAAGCCTTTCCAGACTTTTTTTGCCTCATTCCAAGAATAAGTAGCATCCTTCTTTAGCAAATGTTCCATTGGAGCCGTGATCTAGGCATAGCTTTTGATGAACTTTTGATAGTAGCCCATGTGATCCAGAATTAGACAGGAATGCAAAAAATTATAGAGATATCCATAAATACAGAGATGAGATACCCAAAATATAGAGATGCAGTGGAAATAATACTTCATTTCATTACTGTAAAATACTGAAATATGCTTACAAACAGAAATGGAAATAAACCAACTAGGGCGATGGTAGCTTATCCTTGAGAAGAGATGTGGTGGCTACATGCCTCTGAACTATGTTACAATGAGGCTCGAAGGCCTATTTATTGTTGAGGAACAATGGAAAACCCTTAACATCCCAAAACCTAACCCTAGTAGATGAAACACCAAATTGTGGGCCCCGTTTGGGTAAATTGGTAATCAATTTCCCAGGGTCGTAACTTTAGCATATGATCTTTGTTTGATGCGCACAATAGCTTGTTAGAAAGATTTGTCTGAGCACTACGACTTTGGGAAGAGAAATATTGGCCGATGGCACCATGTTGCTCCCAGATTTCCCAAAAGACATCATTTAGGGCCTCAAAACAGCTCCGGAAGTTTAGGACCTGAAAAACTGCTAAAAATAGTAAATTGTGCTACAATTTAGGAAATTGAAAAACTGAAAGAGATAGTTGTGTGGGTCCAAATGGGATAGGTGGGTGGCCACCAACATCCACCTGGATCATTCCTCCCCCCTCAGGAAGCAATGGTCCCCATTGCATTGATTTTCTCCCTCTGTTGAACTTGTTCTACAATCTATGATGTGTCCAGTAATGGTGGGAAGCATGGTCGACGACGGTCCACATTGAACACTTGGTGCAAGCAAATGAATGGAGGAATGCTATGATTCAAAGCATTGTTTCCCGTAGCCTTGGTATTGGTGTAAGGACCATGTCGGAGTGGTCTGAGTTTCTGACGGGCTCTTGTAAGGCATTCTTTCTGCAAATGCAACCAGACTTTGTTGCCCACCTGAAGCTTGTGTGGTACCCCTGTCGGTGAGGAGAAGTTGTTCCTCTATTCTGTCATGACAGTATCCCTTTATTGCTGCTACTGCATGGAGGAACCCTTCGCGGGGGTCATGGATATGGTGACGATCTTCCCCTTACTTTTGGAGCGAACAAGACATAAAATAAATTTCATAGTCTATGAGATGAGCTTGCTGCCTTTCTTAGTAGAGATCAAAGAGGTGGCAGTAGGTGGGACTACCTCCAGTATCTTGTACAATGAATTGTCCAAAGAAATAATGACAACATGAGGCCTTGACTCATACACATCATGTCGCCTTCACAAGTATGGTTGGTCTAATAATACATCACAAACATCCAGAGGTGTAAAATCACACAATCCCTCGTCTATGAAGGACTTGATGTTGTAGGGAAGGAGGTACTGCTGGCGAAATTTGAGATCTCGTCCTTCGTGAAGCCACCCAATACTGTACAACTGTGGGTGTGGTGTAGTAGGTAGGCCCAACTGCTTCACGACCTTTGCTGAAATGAGATTCTTTTGGCTCCCACTACCAACAATGAATTGCAACGGCGAACCCTTCACCCACATCTGTAAGTGGAAAAGATGCTCCCCCTCCTCTGGATCATCGGGCTCATTCCTCTAGATCTTGGCGGTGGCAATAGTGACGCTCGGCTCCACATCAATGATCTGCTTTCCTTTGCCGTTCCGCTTGTCAGGTTCTGGCTCAGGGTTGGAACATGCATCTGATTCGGAAGCCTTCAATTCGGTCACCAGCGACTGCTTGGTCTGACACTCACTTGTGTTTTGAGTGGGGCTCTTGTGGAACTCACACCACTTTCCTATGTCCTTTTTCGACTTCATGGTGTTGTTCTTTTCTTACGGCTTCGATGGGTTGTCTTGGGTCACCCCGCCTTGGCTTTGTCCTTTGGTCTTTAGATTTGTAGATCCAAAGTCTCGCTTCTTCTGTTTGAACTTTTGCTCGATTTTGATGGCATATCGGTATGTTGTGCTGAGCGAGGGGATGCTCAGGAATTCTATTTCTTCTTGGATGTACTTATACAAGTAGCTGCAATATTTGAGTATCAAATGCTACTCTGAATCCTTGATACCCAACTTTGTGTGATGGGTATGGAAAATATTGGTACACTCCAGCACATCTTGGTCCCTTCCTTGCCGCAGCATGGTCCACTTTATGTATTGATCCTAATAGCTTTTCACAGGGTAGTACCAACCCTTGATGGCCTCTTGGAATGAATCCCAAGTGGGTGTGGCTGAAAATAGTGAGTCTGTACTTTCATCCTTCTGCTCGCAGTAGGTTTCCCACCAGCCCTTGATGTGGGGGGCTGCTTTGAGGAAAGCGAAAATAATCTTTTCTTGACTAGAAAAATCATGAACAAAAAAATAACCCTCTAGCATATTTAACCATTTATCGACAGCATCTGCATCTATTTGACCCTCGAATATGGGCATTTCAAAACTAACTTATACCTTAAATGGTGTGTCTGTTCCAGAGTAGCTGTTAGAAGCCTATGCGTCGCCCTTGGGTAGTCGCTGAAGGATCTGGGTGAAGCTTTCCATCATCATGTTCCTTTGTCACTCGAGGGCTTCTTTGAGCAAGATTTTGTTAGGATTTCCTACCCACTCATCTTTCTTTTCATCCGCCATGGGAGGCTATTGGGATTTGCGAGGCTAGCCTTGTTAAGGTTCAACTAGTTCAAGCCCTAACTCCTTATATCTCAACCTCGTTGGGGAAATGCAAAGAAAAACAGAGAAAAAACAGACTGCTTTGATACCAATGATCTGGATTTAAATAGGAATGCAACAAATTACAGAGATAACCATAAATACAGAGATGAGATACCCAAAATATAGATATGTAGTGGAAATAATAATTCAATTCATTACTGTAAAATACTGAAATATGCTTACAAACAAAAATGGAAATAAACGTGATGGTAGCTTATCCCTGAGAAGAGATGTGGCGGCTACATGCCTCTGAACTGTGTTACAATGAGGCTCGAAGGCCTATTTATTGTTGAGGAAGAATGGAAAACCCTTAACATCCCAAAACCTAACCCTAGAAGATGAAACACCAAATTGTGGGCCTCGTGTGGGTAAATTGGTACATCAATTTCCCGGGGTCGTAACTTTGGCATACAATCTCTGTTTGATGCGTACAATAGCTCGTTTGAAAGATCTATCTGAGAAATACAACTTTGGGATGAGAAACATGGGTCCATGGACCCATGTTGCTCCTAGATTTCCAAAAAATGTCGTTTAGGGCCTGAAAATGGCTTCAAATGTTCAGGACCTGAAAAACTACTAAAAATAGTAATCTATGCTACAATTTAGGAAACTTAAAGAGACAGTTGTGGGGGTCCAAACGGGATAGGTGGGTGGCCACCAACATCCATGTGTCAACATGCACACGAAATTCAATGTCCCATTTTGGAAAGACCAATGTAGGGGTGGATGCCATTTTTTCCTTAAGTGTTTCCAGACTATTGTTGCATTCGTCATTCCAACCATAAGTAGCATCCTTCTTCAGCAACTGTTCCAATGGAACCGTGATCTAGGCGTAGCTTTTGATGAACTTCCGATAGTAGCCCATGTGTCCCAGTGTGGCGCGTAGTTGCTTGACACTTCGCGGTGCTTGCAGATTGAGTATGACAGTCATCTTTGCTAGATCCACCATCAGGCCTTGCTTACAAACCACATGACCAAGCAGGTTCCCGAAGGGGACGAGAAAAGTACACTTATTTAGGTTTAGCACAATATGGTGTCATCGGCAAGTATCCAGCATTAACCATAAGCTCACGATGTGTTTTTTAACCAGTCTAAATATTGTTCAGTCATCAAGATAGACCTCTAAGAACTTGTGTATAAATTCCTTGAGTGCAGCTACCACAATGCGTGAGAATATCGCTAGCGCGTTCTTCAATCCAAAGGGAATCATTGTATACTAAAAACAACCCCATTCAGTGGCGAGCGTTGTTTTACTCTTGTCCTCTGGCACGATCTTGATGTGGTGGTATCCTAAGAATCCGTCTGTGAAGGAGTAGTCTTCCTGCCCACCCACATTTTCCAGTACCTCATCTGTAAAGGGTGTTGGAAACAAATTGTTAACAGAGGCATCATTGAGCCTCCTGAGATCCACACATATGTGAATTTAACCTTTCTTTTTCTTCTCTTGCACGACCATGAGACTTACCCAGTCATACTCCTCAACTCGTTCAATGATTCCTGCTGCCAACATCTTATCCAATTCTTCGTGGACCTTGGCTTTGTATTTTGGATTCAATCGGTAGGGTCACTGCTTAACTGGCTTCATTTCTAGCTTGAACATTATCTTCATCATGCCTAGGTCTCCTAGGATCCCTTTTAGCTTTGTGATTTTTTTTGGGAATAATCTCGATATTCCCGAAGCAACTTGATGACCTTTCTTACCATGGTGTCATCCCAATAGTCCCCAAGTGTTGCATACTTCGACTCTTCTTCTGTTCTGATATTTACTTTTTTCGTCTTCAACGATGCCGTGATAGCTGGATATTCAATTTCAGGTCTGTGCACTTCATGCCTCCCCTCTAATTGCGAAATATTGATGTTTCGCGGGTCATCCTTATCATCTTCTACCTAGACATTATAGCATTTGGGGGCTTGGCTCAGCTGTCGCAACCAGTTGGACTGCACGGTTTCTTCTGGTTCCAATGGCGTGTTGAAAAAGGAGGCCTTCAGTAGTTGTAATAAATTGTCCACAGTATCCATCCATTGATATTCAAAAAGGAACGTCGGAAAAAACCCTTCGTGCAAGATATCCCACTCGCTTGTGCTGTGTCATAGCTCTGCTTCAATATACTAGTTTCTGGGAATGAAGTCCAGGGTGTGATAAAATAAGTGCACCCATTCTGGTTGAGGTTCCTCTCCGTAGGCTTTGATCCATCTAGTAAGGTGCATGCGCAGGTCATCACGTCCATCATATTTCTCCGTTATTCATAGTTTCGGCTTCCCAAATCTAATCTTCATCATGCGCCTACAGCTGCGCTAATCTTCAAAAGTCCCTTCATGCATGCCCCACCATCACACAGGTTTCATACACAATGCCCCTATCAACACATCAAACTATTGGTGCTCTAGTACCATGATTTCAAATTTGGTCAGAAATTCATCTATTATTGTCATCCCATCATACATTGGTAGTTCGTGATCCTGGGCCCTCACAGAGTATAGAGATCTAATGACCTTATTGTAGTGTAGCGTGGTTACTCCTTTCAACCTATTATTCCCTCGCTCATCTTCTTCATCTGAATCGGTGGTGCAGGACTCTACATAGCCCAATGATATTCTTCTATCCTCTGTTGACTTGACCCATTTATGCCTTTCTGCAAAAATATTGTAGATACAGTCTAATCCATCGTAACCTTTTTCATTGCGCAAGGGTTCAGTTTAGCGTAGTCCTTTAGTTGGATCTAGCAGAATGACTATGCGGAGTGACTTTGTTTCAAATATCATTGTACACTTCTTTAAATTAATAACTCCATTCATGTCGATATCTCCGTCTATTCCTAACAAGGCAGGATAAGGAATACTTTCATCCACGATTTCAATTACTTCAAAGTCTATTCTGGTGCTCGCGCCTTTTATATCTACCATAATTCCCTGCAACCTTCCCATGGGAAAGATCTTTGTTGGTTCACCATCTGTAATTGAATAGGAGACCTTTGTAGTGTAGGCCTACCCATGCGCTCCCACATTTGTTTAGGCAATACATTTGCATCCGAGCCCAAATCCAAAATGATCTGATCCATCTCATAGTCGCCAATTTGTGTCGTTAATCGCATCTCTGACCCCATCTGCATTGCGTGTTTTTCTAGTTTGCAGACCACGCTAGGTTCCCGCGTCCTCGCACACCTATTTATTAATTCTTGCAAACCTCTAACCGCCCTACTATCACGCAACAATTTTATGCATGTCTCTAAAAAGGTAGCTATAATCGAGGGATCCCTGTCCTACTCAGGTTAAGCCCTGCTACTTGGAGTAGAGACATCCGCGAGGCTCTCCCTAGCTTCCAGATACGTCTCCTTTCCAACCCTTGTGTCTTCCTTACTTAAATTCCTTTCATCCTCTCCTGTGGCCATTGCACTTCTTAGTACCATGTTTACTTGGGGGTCTTCGTTGCGGGGTTCGAACCTCATCATCTGCACGTTGTGAGTCGTCGTAGGTTGTGCGACCCTTTTTTCACGAATTTGTGTTATTAATGTGGGGCAATCAATTAGCTTGTGATCGAATTGCTCATAGTAAGTGCATGATATTCTAGTTCGGTTGGTACAATCCCACACGTAATGTCCTGGTCCTCTACAGTTGTAATAGATTAGTTGCCTATGACCCCTTCCTGGCCCCATTCCACCCCATCCTCATCCATGACCCTGGAAGCCACCACACATGATTGCCATGGTTGGATCCTGACCTCGCACCTCAGTCTACATTCTGTAGGCAGGTGACTGGTCCATTAATAATTGATAGCTATGATAGTCTCTTTCCTCGTGGCCCATCAATCTGCAAAAGTTGTAAAATAACTGCTGGGAGTCTGGTTGAATTTTGGTAGCAGATGACAATTATCGATGTTATGCTTTCCTCCCACCTAACATATTGCACACCAGAGCGGGGTTGCCGCGCTTGGCCCTGCCTATGCCTCCAGCCGAAATGTGTTGTTCCCCCCATTACCACATAATTCGCTAAGACCAAGCATTGATCTTTATTGTGCCCTTGACTCCTACACTTTATACACCATACTTCCTCCTAGAATTCTGGGCGAGGTGCCTGGTCCTGTTTTAACTTCTTCATTTCCAAACACAAGTTTTGTATCTGCGCTTGGATTTGTTGAACTCCTACCCCAGGTCTTGTAATGAAGTTTCATGCAACCTCATCGTTGTCTCTAATGCTTCAGCCTGGGTTGAGATCTTCTATTATGACATGGTAGTCCTCAGATGTGGTGTTAACGATTCCATAAACCAAGTGAAGTGTTGCATGTCCATTAGTGTCATGTTTGCTTTGAGGATATTACTTTTCAGTCTTTGATCCAAATCCCATGGGGTTTCACCAGACATCATCGCGATCTCATTGAACCCTATGATTGATTGTGTTTCTGACTTTGGTTGGCTAAACTCTTTCTTTAGTTTGGTCTAGATTTTTGTTGTCCTCGTAGTTGGGTGATCGCTCGAGTACATTTTGTACCATGTCAGTGCTCGGTCCTGCAGCACCTTTCTGATATTTTCATCTGCAATTGTATCTGCATTCCATACTGATGTTAACACGAACCAAAATTGTTTTGGATATTCACTTCCTACTCCTTTGAATACTGATAGCTAGATTACGCTCGTCATTGTCAACCTTTTCAATGTACGCTGAACTACTACTGCTCTTGGTCCCTTTGATCGTTCAATTCCTTTCCTATAGAGCCCCCGCGTTCCACATCAGACACCCCTTAGGTAGATCTCGGTCCCATCAATGGAACCATTTGTTGGCTTATATGGGCCTGACCCAAGTTCGAAAGAAGTATTTAGCCAAACAAATCCCGCAGCTACTGGCCCTTTCGGCAACAGCCCGTGGAACGTGGATTGAGGTCTCACCTGAGGTAGCAGGGGAGGGTGATGGAACTAGGTTTCCGCACCCTTGGGATGTCTTGATGTGGTTTGGAGGTTTTGTGCACCATTCTGTGGCTTCACGCCACTTCTACTTTACACAGATCCAGTCCCAGAATACTCCTTGATACTTATTAATGCGTTATTTATAGATTCAACCTACCTTTTATGGTCTTTAAGCAAACATTTAACAAAATTAACCAGTTCGTGCACTTATAATAGATACAAATTCACATAGATTTGTAACATAAGCATACGCGCATAGATCAAATAGTCATACATTAACCATACATTAACCAGATCCATGATAGTTCAGATTTAACATAGAATTTTAGAACCAACTTATCTTTATTCACTTTCTTCATTAATACATCCAGATCCTTCCTGTGCACTCAGCTGCAGGGGTCTATGCACACAGCTGCGGACTCTTCTAGGCCTTTGCACACATAGCTACAAAGCCTCTATCTTCTACCCAAAACCCTCGACTCGGACTTACTAATGCTTCAAGACTATTCTTCTCAAAATCCCATTACATAAAAAATCCAATATTACAAACAAAAAAGCTACTTTCTATCCATAGAGCCTCGCTCTATTTATACATTTCCATGGATCACGATCCATGGGTGGGCCTACTCAATTTACATTTCTTTGCATTATTTTTGGGTAGACTAGCCTTTGACTTCAACTTATTATAAATCGCACTCCATGCATCCCGCAGAGTCTTTACCCTATCTTTATCCAAAATTTCGGGCTTCATGCCCCATGTCCTTTGCGCGGGGCTTCCACTACCCAACAAAAAGTGTTGCTTTTTGTATCCTCATAATGTGTTGTCATTTCTTCCGTAAAAATTGCCCAAGTGACAATTTGTTTACAAGAACAAAGCCATCGATACCATTCAACTGATTTGGTTCCAAATATAAAGTTGCAATACGTACCTTTTGTGTGTTTTTGACATTATGTAGATTGAAAAATTACTCGATCTGTAGTATCCATGTTGCGGGATCGTTGCCATCAAACTCCCTCATATAAATTTTTGGAATATGGTGGGTCTTCAATCTAACATTAGAGTCTATGAAATCATTATTAACATTTCTTGTGTTCTGCTCATGTGTTTCCTTTACTACCCTTTCACTGTTAGTGACCATTTCTTGTAGCAACTTATTCAAATTTATCTTCAATTCTTTCATCTTATCATGCATGCAATTCATCTTAGGTTCCATATTAGCATCCATGCCATTCATCTTGGCTTCATTTACCTTTGGTGAGAGTTAAATTTGTTGTACTTGGTCCTGTAATTTTGATATATCATGTTGCATTTCTTCCTCTTCTTCATGAGTCATGCTAGAGCTTTCAGGTTTCTTACTAGGTGTTTCGATTTTCTTTCTTTAGGGAATTAATTAATGCTAATAATTCTTCACTATTCCCTTTGAATTCCTTCAAACTAATTTTTCAAACCAATCTTATGTAAAATTTAAAAAATTACACACCTTTTTTCACATTGTAGGAGCTTGATATTGAATCTGATGTATCTTTGTAATTTTGGATCATCCAGTTCTAAAATTGTGACCTATAGTAGCCCTCTGCGTCCTCTTTCCAATGCCACTAGTCTGATTCAATTTATATTCTCCAAGAAATAGTTATGCACAATCTACCAAGATGACCTGATTATATACATTTTCAGAAGATTGAACTTGTATTAAGTGCCACATATCACTGTTTTGACCTTCGGGTCTCAACAATATACATAGGAAACTATATTCTATTCTCTTTTTGTAACTTCTTACGAAATTTCAATTTGATGCTCAAAACAAAAGTTATGATGATTTCCCCAGGTCACCTATTTGGAGTGTAATTCGGGAGTCTGCAAAAAGGTCAACTTCCCCATATCATATCTCTGCAAATATAGCGCAAAAAGCTCTAAATTTTGGACTTGAGGTTCAGAATGATTTTGTCCCAAATGGTTTTTTTGTTTTAGCATATGAAACATCGCAAAAATAAATTTATAGTGAAAATGCCACGATGACCTGTTTGGAGCAACGAAATCCTAGAATCCAAAGCTCTGATACCAAATGTTATGAAACTAGCTCACAAAAAGATAGAAAAGATAGATCAATGCCTTAGAATTCAGCCTCTTTGAGGGGGAAACCTCCTTTACATTACACAAATGAACAATTCTTGGATGATTCAAATGACAAACTCCTTTCTATATATAGGAGTTTGAGGGGTCACAATATAACCAAGACGACCTAACAATAATAATATAAAGGCACAAAAATAACAATAGAGGGATTTTATGGGGCACAGTAATAACAATATGGGTACAATAGGGGCACAACAATATTAATAAGGGATACAACTACAATAGTAAAGGGGGAATCACTAGTATTATAGGGACCCAACAAACTCGCATATAGATCTCATTTTACTGAATACTAAATTTGAATCACTGTAACACTAAATCAACCACAGAATCGTATACTGTATCATTCACATATTACTAAATCAATCACAAATCATATTGTAGAATCATTACCAACCAATGTTCCATTCCACAATAAATTCAACCCAATCAACAAAGTTAAACACATATTATCATGACAGAGACATCATCGAAGGAAAATATTACACAGAACATAACTCATCAAATGTCATCAATAATCCATACTGCAAAACACTACTATATATATATATATATATGATTTGTTTTCCTCTAAATGGTAGTGTACATACGCGGATCTATCTCTGGAAAGTCACTCATAAATTTTGTGAATTTATAATGTATGTTGAGATCTGTACACGGGTGTTATGTATGGAAGTCACGTACAAAGGTTGACAAGTTTTATGGATGTCACGTGTGTGTGTATATATATATATACACGTGACATCCATAAAACTTGTCAGCATTTGTACGTGACTTCCATACATAACACCCATGTACAAATATCAACATACATTAGAAATTCACAAAATTTATGAGTGACCTTCCAGAGATAGATTCGTGTATGTACACTACCATTTAGAGGAAAACAAATCATGTACATATATGAAATCACTAAATTATACTTTCGCTGCATAACACAACATCTATAAAACCCAAATCTCGGCATACATATTATTACAGTCACACATCATTATATGCATATTCATACCATCATCATAGAACTATCAAAACATAAACATATCAAGGAATATGTATTTGCTTCATATATCTGATCTAAGCCATCTCCATGTGCCCTGGTGCATCCCTGTTTTAGATAATATTATACATTAATAACCCATAACTTGGAAAGTTAACACCTTGATCTCCATCTCCTTATATATCGTTTTCCTTAACCAATACCTTAGGTAAATCCCTTGGTAATTTCATTACTATTATTTTATGGGATCAAATAACCGTTTCCACTCCAATTAGTATAGGCCAATACCATGGTAATGGCCCTTGGTATCCAGATTTCCATGGGTTGGATTATGTATGCAAAATTTTTCTCATAAGACCTACTTATGTCTACAACCCTTCTCTATAAGAACTGCATATACATTCTCAAACTTATACTTTTGTCATCCATCTCTCCATGAACTGTCATTTCTCTGTTCATGTCATTTGTAGCATCTATACAAGTCTCAATTAGCTCCACAATCATTAATGTTAACATCAAGTACATCTTTATTGAGTGGGATGCCATCAAGGGCAACATATTAGCTATAATGCCAACAAAATCATGTGTGGATGGAAGAGATTATGTAGGTAAACCTTCATTTAAGTTTCATATCTAAAGAATTCATCAAAATCCTACTACGTAATCGTAAAATAAAATTAATTTGTCCCAATGGTGATTGGGTTGGGCTTTCATGAATAATAATATGGAAAAAGGGAGAAGCAAAAGAAAACAAAGAACTGCATTGAGCAATTAGTTTAGGTCACATTAAAACAATTAACAAATATCAATAATTAAATACTAGTAAATAGAAAAATGAATGTGCCAAGATTTAAAACACTTAGAATATTTGAAAGCATACACGGTAAATGTTTGACTATCAGTTGTATTTCAGATCCATGATTTCTTGAATGAATCTCTCCAACATAACTTTAATGAAATATTTCATTAGATCGATTTCAATCTCTATCTTGACATGTTGATTGAATAAATCCTTCTCGATCTCCATAGACTCATTTTGTAATTGAGCACCTAATGCTAAGAAAATTAATTAGCCATTTGCTAATTGCTTGTGTAATAAAATAATTTATATCATCAAACTCTATTTCCATTAACTCTTTTAGCCTTTCCAATTCAACTATTAATGTATCTTTTGTGATTAATTTATAATTTCATATGATACATAGACATTTTAGATCTTGAACAATTTGCACCGTCTTTAGAAATGCATCATCTCTTTTATTTTGTATGCTTTCACCTTTAGAAATAATGTATTCTAGTGTGATGATACTTTTAGACCATCCAATTTTGACCTACTTCATTCGATTAGCATTTGGGATTTCTCTATTTTTTTTATCTAGATCATAAAACAAACCCATCCTTTAACTAAAATTAAGTAAGTCATTTTCAATGAAATGGATGTATTAGTTAACAATAATTTTAACCAAATTGGTACATGAGTTAATTTTTTGTGCTAAACATAGCAAATCGGAGTTTGCTTTCCATGCATGACAATGATTTCTAATATTTGGAATTATTAGTGATAGTATGAGATTTAATTACATTAAGGAGTTTTATAGATTTTTTAGGTCCATGGGATGTGTTGGGGGTAGAAATTGCAGATGGTAGTGTCTGTATTGTCACTGGAGTCATTAACAAAGGACCTGAATTCAGAGCATCTTCTAGCTCTTTTATTCTTACTTTTAGTATCAATTTTTTTTCTTCTTATTGGCCAATAGAGATTGCAAGTGCATTACTAGTAGCTTGATGCAACTTCATCATTCTTCTAGTTGCAATTCTAGACACATCAACATTCATTTCTACTTTATCAATAACTATTTTATTATAAACCTTTAACTTTTCAATTTTCAGTTTTTTTACTTTCATTGTCATAGTTTGCATTTGGAAAAGTGACAAGGCAACCATAGAAAGAGGTAGGTTATTTGTAAATTTTCTCCATTATTTTCTAATTTTATGCTAAACAAGCACTGACCCAATCAGGTAGCATATCACTTTCAATTTCCATGTTCATAGCTCCTCCAATGCCTCCTATTTTTAGGGGACTTTTGGATTTGGCTGATTTAGAGATGTTCATTTTTTATGGAATGAATGTCTGAGGAGCATCTTTATCATCTCTGCCAGATGATAGCTGACTGTCAATTAGTTTTGCAGATACAGTATCCTTTCTCTTTCTTTGATAGAAGCTGATGTTAGACCAGTACTAGATGTGTAAGGTGAATATTGCTACAAAGACTTTGCAACTCTTAGATTTTAATTTCTTTCTATGCTTATGCTCAATTCTTCAAAAATCTCTCTTGTACTAATTATCAATTCTTGATTTTTTCTTGGAACACTGTGAATCTTTTCAATTTTCTTTGCAAATTTTATAAACAAGTTACTGCACTGAACAACACCTAGATGTGTGGTAAATATTCTTTCTGTATCAAACCCTTGTTGTGATTCATCTTCTTTTCAATTAAAACAATGCAAAGACTTTGAAATCTCTACAACGTGAGTCACGTTATTCATAGTTACTCTTACAACAACAAATGTTAAAGTTTTTTTTTCTTTTTTCATTCAAATATAACTAGCCAATCATGTTGTTCGCTGCATACTTTGGAGAAAAATACCTATTTATAACAATTGTTGAGCGAAATAATCTTTTTACCTTTAAAACCATAAATATGAATAACCATATTATTTTCTCTTTCTTCGTGTACCCCTTTGCCCCATAGGAAAACTTGGGCTTGAGAAGATATTTGATGGAGCTCTTATTTAGTTATCATGTAAACAATATTCTTTAAAAATAAATCTTGGATTAGAAAAAAAAATTAAAGTAGATTCTTGCTTCCATAATATTGGATATCATAACTACATAAGTTATTCCTTAGAACTTAATTTAGGTTTATGGGCTGAGTCATGAAATACATTAGTAAAGAAAATGGTTGTTATCAAGTATGCAATTATGAAGAATCTATTTCTTTTGGAAAAATTCATTGTAACACCCCACCCCACATTTACCCTCTTTTACAAGCTCTATGGGGTAAACATGAGACAAGAGATATCATGCATGACCCAACATCTAAGTTCTAGTTATGGAATTGGAGCCTATCATTTTGAAACTTACTACAACCTCCTAGGGCCACCCAATCACCTAGATTTCAAACCACATCCACTAATGATCTTAACCTGAGCTTGAACTATCTTTTCAGATGACCTTACAACCCAACTGCATGCATGCCAAGTTGTGCACATAACCAGAAGGCTCCAGATGCATGAGCGAGCCTTCTTCAGTGCACCAACAATTGAGATTTATTAGTTTAGAGACATCGACGAGAAGCCCTATTTTGAATTTTCAGGGCTAGCTACAGACCAAGTACCCAGAACAACCTAGAACTTTCTACAATCTAGTCTATGAAGATGATAAGCCTGTATGATATATTCTAAGGCTAATGTCTTTCTCAAAATTTCCAAACACATGATAAACATTTCTTTAAACACATGGTAAACATAATAGTTTCAAGTCATGAATTCATATATGTTCATTGTTTACTCAGCTTCATATGATAATCATCAAGAATTCTCAATGCGTTCTCAATCTAGCTACGTCAAACACTAGTTATCCCATGCATTCATATAACCATTCAATAAGTTATCAATCCATAAGACATATCCACAACTAGAGCACATTGTACAACCATAATATGCCATGCTTATAATGAACATTTAACTAGAATGAATCCACAATAACCAATCATAAAACCAACAAATAACGAATACATGTGGTTGTTGATATCACTATGAAATAACACATAATAACATATGTGAATGCCAACCAAGTCAGGGACTTCCACCTACCACCCAACCATATATTGGGCTAAATCAAATATTTTTTTTTGTCAATCACCCTCGTGACATATTCCAAGAATGAATATGGGATCTCATGGAATAAACAAAAATAAAACCAACCATCGCATTGAGAGGCTAAACCACATCAACCCTCAACCATAGTGATTTCACCTAAATGAGTAAAAAAATCACCAAACCAACACAAGCTTGGATGCCTCAGAATTTCTTCACCATACCTAGAGAAATTTTCCTATCTCCACCCACTTTTCAAATCCTTCTTAGAGAAAACCATCTCCACCCTGAACGATTTGGATTTTCTTGATACCACCTAACTCAGATCCAAAATATTTTGGCAATCCAAATCTCATCTAGGAATGGATCCCATTCCACCATCACTATACACGAAATGGCAAGGAAAGGTTGTAACCAATGTCAATATAGGAAAATTCCATGCCAATGACAACAAAGTAATCATGTTACCCAAATTTGTGCACCATGCATTCAAATTGCAATAAGGAAATCACACATGCAACTTGTTACCTACATTATATTTCTTCTCTAGCTACTCTACCAATTGTCTCCTTACAAACCCTTGCTTTCCTTTGCTTATACTTTGTTTTCTTGCGTTATTCCTTCTCTCTCTCTCTTTCTTGGAGTATGATTTCTTCCTTGGAAAAAATAAAACTTTCCAACAACTGAAACTGATCAAAAGTTGCCAACTATTTCTCAAATGGTTTTTTCTCATTGATATCTAGTGTCTCTTCCTTTTCCTTTTCCTCCTTTCTTTCATTTTACTTTATTTTATCTTCAATTCATATTCTTGTCCCTTCATCTTCCTTTCCTCATATTTTCCTTTATTCCTTTAATTAATCACCATTTATTTCCCTTTGCCTTTTTCCAATGCCAATACCAATTTCCGTAGAAATTAATTACGAAAAGTGATACCCACTTTAATGTTTTCCCCTTCATTTAGCTTGGAATATGAGTACCATGACCTTCGTCTTATTTTTTCCTTTATAATGTCATTCCATTTACATGGTAAATCAACTCGTGGTTGTTACAAACCCCTTCCTCTTGGGGGAACACTGTCCACGGTGTTTTGTGACACTTACGATCAGCAAACCACTAAAAAAAAAACATACTACTTATCGGAGATTTATAAAGCAACTCGGTCTAGTATTTACACTGACAAATTGTTGAAAACATGTCAAACACACTGCTTATTGGAGCTTTATGGCACATTGTGTTGCAATATTTACAATGTCAACCATATATATATATATGCTACTTCAGTTATGGAAACTCACGTATACATGCAATTGTGTCTAATGCAACTAGCGTATATCCAATAAAATTATGATTCAATTACTCCATTAAATGTTGATCTTTAATTAGTGCATCAGAACGTCATTAATCATATGAATAGTAAACAGGTGCAGTAAAACAAAACAGATCATCACACACAAGAAGCACACATGAACACTATGATGTAAGGTGGAAACCCAATATGGGTGAAAACCACCTGCTGCAATTCGTCTCTATCTTCTTTTAATAAGAAACTTCTTTTTACAATATTTCTATACTGGAGCAGTCTTATACCAGTATGCAGGATTCTACTTATAAAAGGCTACAACCTTCTCTCATTCTCCAGCTTCTCCTCCAAGGGAGTTACAACCCCCTTAGCTCTTATACTAGCTGATGTACGTAGGTGCTAACCTACAGAAGGCTACAACCTTCTTTCCTCCTCCAGGGACCACATTTCATAAATTTTCATACTGGATACTCCTGAAGCACAACACCATATTTCGAAGGTCACATTTCATCCAATTTTCATACTAGACCCATCAACAACATTGAAGCGCAAAATCAATTACTTCTGCAATACAACTAATCATCAATCTCTGAATCACCCAACACTGAATCACTGAAACCTTGTCAACAGAAACACAATCACCAAAACACAGAGCAGATCACAAAACTTTGCAATAATATTCAGAGCCTGTTGTATCCTCAAAAATCATGCATCAGAGTCTATACGTTACTTGGAAAGGGCCGAACTAGCATGTATATGCAACTTCACCAAAGTGAACCAGCGTATATGTCATCAAATACTTTCTTATAACTTCACTACACTTCTTTACTTTAGACATGCCCAGATCATTACATACAAAAGGATAGTATGTGTGCCAGCAACCAGATCTAGTCCATCAGATCACATAAAGATAAGTCATTATGATCCTGATCCATTATTAGATCTCATCCATCAACACTGAAGCTCAACACAATCAACCAATCTGAATATACAAAATACAGACACCAGTAAAAAGTCACCAGAACTCAAAACTTTGCATCAACAACCAAAACCACCCGTGACTTCAAATATCATAGTTCAATTGGTATACACTACTTAGGTGTATCTAACCTATGTATATATGCACTTTTATCAAAGTCAACTAGCGTATACTTCTATAAATATTCATTCATAGTTTACAGCTGTTATAGCTCGAAATCTCACTCTTGAGGTTTGTGAAGCTGCACTCATGGCCTAGGGCAACCCCTCCTTCCAGACCTGGTCCCAAATTTAAAAAGGAAGTTTTTTTTCCCTATATGCGACATTGCCCTGAGTTAAACGCGTGTATACGTGGGTCTGTGTATACCCAACCCGCGTATATGTATAAAAACACTTAAAAAAAATAAATCTCCTTAATTTCAGGTAGAGATCACGGGTTTACCTGTTGATCACTTGTTAGTGCCCGTGGCCCAACTGTTCCCAACAAATTCCCAACTAAAAAACTACTTTGGGAGAAGTATAAAAAGGCTTCTATGGGAACGCCAAAGGGAGGAGAGGAGAGAGAGAAAGATTTCTATGCTGAGATTTCCCTGACCAGGTATGAAGATCCTTGTGCCTTCTGCACTTCCCCCATTCTACAGGGAACTCTTATTTCCTTGTGTGTGTTGATGATTTCATACTACTTGAGAGATCATGGAGTAAGTCATGGAAGGATTTTGTTAAAGGCTTGAGACTAGATGAATTCAGGAGACGGTTCCACTTGGAGCCTGCATAAGGATGACTCAGGTGAAATTGTTCCTTTTCTGTACTTTATTTGTCTATAATAAAAGAAACACATGTCTTTTTTCCTGATATAAATCTTCTTCATGTTTTGATATTCATGTTATGATTCATATGTGATCGGTTGTTTAATTGCATAACTAACTACCTTTCCTTTTAATATGAATATGGTTTCTTTATGATTTTTAGTCCATATACTGCTGCACTTTCTTGAATTGTTTGCTTTGCAGGTCAAAGGAGCAAAGTAACTCCAAGAAGGGTTTGGACCCTGGGAGGCTCTTCTCGAACGTAGGACCTCAAGTACGCCCCCTATCGTAGAGTTTGCTTATAGTAGAATTATGATTACATGGAATGTGTGTTTCTTTGCATAGATAACCTTCAGTTTGCTAGGGTATTCACCCAAGACCCTAGGGGAGTTTATTCGACAACAACAGCTATTCGAGACTTGAGTTAGATCATAATTTCTATAGAACATTACATGCGTTAGTATACAGATCTAGAATAAGCATGATCAAACCATATGGAGATTATTCATTCCAAGCCATAAGATCTCGATCCATCATTAGTCCTTGTCCTCCATCAACCACTGAAATTCCTCCTTCGCTCAGATCAAGCAAAGCATCATAAACCCATAACCTGCATACTAGATTTCGCACTTCATCAGGTATTCGAGACTTTCTCAGTGCCTTTGCCTAATGATCTTCTCCTCCTTTTATAGTCTTAGGTCTTACTCAATACGATGGTCCAAAACCACTTAGAACCAATACCTTCGTCTAAATACCATGGACCAATACCAAAATATCATGGTCCAAATACCATGGACCCAAAAACTTAGTTTCCAACATGTATGCACTTTTCCATGCGTGAAAGTGCGTGTATACACATACGCGTCTTTTGCTCAATGAACCTGCGTATAACTCTTTTTCTTTCATTCTGTGAGCTTGAATTGTGATTCAATATTGTTAACCTATAGTACTTCAATCTTCATCATCAATGAAATCACTTGTATCATAATGTTAACTTGTTGTACTCTGAACTATCATTTCCTTTGGACTGCCCTGCATCACATCTGTTAACACAACTACCATGTATTAATGTCACATCTAATATCTCTTGTGAAGATTCATCTAGTTAGCATGTATAGGTGATTTGTTCTACTACAATAGGGTTGCCATCAAGTACAACATTCATCATAATGCCAAAAATCTCCCCCTTTGGACTTGATGGCAACAACAACACCATGTCACTTCCCCCTTTTGACATCAAGGGCAAAGGGCAGACCAAGATCTTCTCTCCCTTGATATACATTCTACTATCTATACTCCCCCTCAGTAAATGTTGAAATATCTGATTGAGCTCCTCCTTTGTACATTCCAATATGTACCAATCTGTCCATGCTCCCCCTGAGCACATGCTGAGTCTGCAAAAATATTTTTCAAGAGAATAGCACATCTCTACAACTCAACCAAGTGAGTATGACCTTCCTATCACCAATGACTCATACATACATCAATTTCCCAATCAAGTGGGTATACACTTGACTCATCCACCCAAACAAGTGGGATATACCAATATTGACTCATCCACCCAACCAAATGGGGATACACCAAAAGCTTATACATGATAAAATAAGAACATTACATCACCCATCCCAGGCATAGTGGGGGTAGAAATTACATCATATGACCAAAAGGGATTCAACACATGACTACAATAGATAGAGACAAACTATTACATCATGGATCTTTATATGACCTTTACATTGAATGATATACATGACATTTATAACAGAGACCAAATACCTAAACAAGACCATGATAATCATGAGCAACTATCATACACAATGTATGATTGGCTCCATAAGCTCTATCAACATCATCCAGACCAACAACCTGTATATGTCCATTAGTGTAGATAACATCAACCTGTGACAAGTTATGTCTGCATCAATTCATCCTCTTCTTCATGAGCATTGTCATAAACTTCCATGAATCAATTCTGCATATGTCATACAAAATCATTCACATTATATCATATGTGAAACATAGTCATCACATCATCATCAAGATCTGCATGATCTTTTTTACCATCCAAGTATCATTACTGGGGAGCATCCCACATTTGATAAGCATCAATCAACATATGTGAGTATCAACCTATCATTATATAGGTAAGAACTCATTATCATCAAGTCTTCAAATAGTTATGTCTTCATGTGATCTACAATAACTCCATTATCTTGGCCAACCAACAATGCAACTTCCTATATCTAGCATATTGTATATATCACTATGTATCTAGAAAACCTTGAGCTCAAGATCTTTTGTCAAAACTTCTTGATAAGCACTATAGGAATCCTGCATCATGATTGTTACACAAAAATATTGTCACCTTGATTATTTGCAGTCAGTATGGGTCTATCACCACCTATACCAGCCTCCTAAGCAAGTCTCAGACCTCAGCGCTTCAAAACAAGCTCTGGAAATGAGAGAAAGACATCAAAAAAGAAATGTAACTCTAGTTCCGCACTTTCTCTCACTTTTTCCTGCGGGCCCGAACCTTTTGTTTAGAGTATCTGCATACTTATACGCTCTGTATGTAAAGGGGAGGGTGTGTACCCCTGTGAAAGTCAAAAGGCGCAATTTTTATCTTAAAAAAACTCACTTTGGGTTAATTCTAGAGTTTTCTAGAAGGAATTTTGACGTGGATTGTTCGCTCCAAAGTGGTTCATGCATCCCATAAGAGAAGGAGCTAATCCCTTGTTATGAGGAGCTATCCCTTTGAAGGAGGATTCTATCCCTTTGAAGGAGGACCTGGTAACTGATCTCCATTGCACTATAAATTGAGGCATTGGGTTAGTGGCTGGAGAGGTTAGAAGCTGAACTTTTGAGGGTAAATGCTAGTGAACTCAAGACTTCCTATTTGAGCTTAAGAGGAGAGATCACATACCTTTTTGGCTTCATTGGGGAGTGAGTGAAGCTTTTCAAAGTAGAGGAGACTTCTTGTTGGACCCTGGGAGGAGATTGTACAGCGTCAAGGCAAAGGCTGTAAAGTTCTTCTTCTTTTGAATTAATACAATCAGGCTCATTTTTCTCAACAAGTATATCATGTTATTTGTTTCATGGACTCCTTGATTTTCATGTTAAATATGTTTTATAATATTGGTTATTCAGGTGCTATTTAATCGTTTTCCTTGTTTGTGTTTCCAGGTTTGCGACAAAGGAATTTACTTGGATCAAAGGAGCGAAGGCATCCCCAAACTTGCGTTGGACATGAGGCAGGCCTTAAACACACTTGTTTTCCATTATTTATAAAAGCACATTTAGAGAAAGATAGTGTCTGGTTGGTTTGTTTGTCATTAGGTCTTCTTTAGATTCTAGAAAGGTCTATCTTGTCCGCAAGATCAACTCATTCCACGTGATAAAATGGCGACTCCACTGGGGACTTGATTGTTTTCCTCGTTTTTCTTTCACTTGAGAAACTTGCCTTTTTGTTTCTGTTTTTGGCTTGTTGTGTGTGGACTTGGGTAGACTTAGTGGATCTAGGTTTTTTTTTATTTTTCATTACTTTAGTCGAAGTCCGCAGTTTGTGCTTGTATCACAGTGCGTACCTGTACGCACTTTTACTTTGTGCACAGAGCGTACACGCACTTGTGTAAACTCTGAACCTGCGTACCCTGCTAAAATTTTGAAATTTTGAATTTTACTCTTTAAATTAGTTTTATCTTGTTTTTGTAGTGGTTATCCTCTGCCCATACCTGCATGTGACTGGTTGAAATCTTTCCTTGGTTTAATTTCATTAGCATTAGGGTTTTAGGTGAAATTCCTAGGAGTTTTGCTTGTTGGGTTTTGTTTTTCGATTTGGTTGTGTAGTGGCTCTGAGCTTAGAAGCTGTAGGGACTTCAGATCACCTTAGTGTCTATCAGCCTTCTTATGAGTCTGACCATTTTTGAAATCTCCCCTTGTTGAGGAATCCGCTTTGAGTTTTCTCTTTACAAAACTTCGAAAAGCTTGTGATTGAAAGTTTGGATTTTCATTTTTAAAAAGAAAACAAAATTGGTTGTTCTTGACTTATTTGTGATTCTGGACAAATTGGTCCTTGGTTTGCTTATAGCCAAGTAAAAAATCCTCGAAAAGACATTTTGTGAGCTTTTACTTCAAATAGGTTTTCATAGTTTGTAGATCTTAACTTTGCTTTATTCATAGTTTTCTCAAGATTTGCTTTAGTTATAGTTTTACATGTTATATAAAATATAAAAATATCTTTTGAAAAAGTTTGTTTTGGTAGCATTTGAGTGTTTGAATGAAAAAGGAAATTCTTGTGAGAATAACTAGTTGTCTCGTTTTGAGTGCATTGGAACAAATACTCTTCTTTTGATTTGTTTGTTAAGAA